>LZPO01067455.1:18061-28375 GCA_001675575.1 Neotoma lepida
ATGAAATTTCTTATTTGCACTGTCTGGATTTTTAAATTATAACAAATCTTTGCTTCTCCAAACCTCATAACATTGGTATGTATGGGAAAACATTTAAAAAATAAACTTTTCAATTATAACTACGTCTCTATTTGTGGTACAGTAAAGCTGATACTACACAATGAATATGTATGTTGCATTGTTTGTGTGTGTACCTGTGTGTATTTCCCATGTATGATTTATTACTCAAGGATTTTTTCCAGTACCATAGATTGAGCACTTAAAATGATTCTTTTCATTCTTAAGTTTATCAACTCTATTGGCTATTTAACCAGAAAAATATTCTAGATAACCTTATGTGTAAAAGCGTTTTGAATATTTAGGCTAGAAACCACAGCAGCACAGTAAAGTGTTCAGTTTAAGAACACCTATGATGAGGAAAAGAATGTAAAAGGCATGTTTTTCGAACAGTGTACTGGAGAAACCTCTTGAGAGNCGTGCAACATGGGGATCAATTTTCAACAGGTTAAAGCTGCTTTAGCTGAGACTCTGGCCCTTGCTTTGAAAGACTGCCCTCTAGTGGAGGAAAAGGAAATGGCATTTATTAGATTTCCATGGGGGGGGTGTGGTGGGGGCGACAAAAAGCGTTAGCACCAAATTGTTCCTTAAGATGTTTATTGAAGTGATTTAGACCAGTGTTCTATGTCATAGCCACATGCCAGGAAGCTTAACCTCACTAGCATTGTCTTTGACTACCAATGTTTTCATGTTGTAGTTTTCTTTACCAAAAAATTAAAATAAAAAAAAAATAAAATAAATGCTTTAGTTATTTGTTTTATTGATGAATTAGTCAATGGCAGCAGGGCCTTGAACTTCTGCCTAGGCACTTTGAATGCTGGTATTACAGGTGTTCCTCAGAATTATTTTTATTTTAGTAAATAATTCATAACCCTAACCTTTTTGATAAGAATGAGTTCAAACAACAGTGGCTTCTTCATTGGCCAACACCTGCTTCTGAATGTTGTCCTCTTACCAGACACTCACCAGGTATTTGAGCGTCAGTTCTTGGCGAGGGAGGACAGTGGGTGTTGGGGGAGAACATCTCATAGGACTTAAGAGCCCCCTAATTGTACTTTCTCCATCCGGAACATACCGTAGTTTTATAGTATTTCAGTGTTTGTAGGGTCTACTTACATGCATAGAAAACTTGGACTATAATTGTAACAACTGTCTGAAAAAAAAATCCTCTCATATTATTCTGATTCCTTAACCATTTTATTTTGATTGATTGGTACTGATTATATAATTGACAAATCCAGTANTCTGTTGATTATTATGACCCATTGATTATAATATGCTCCCATAATGAAGTTGTGGGGCTCTAGCAGATACATGATAAAATAACTCTTTAAAATAAAACTAATAATCACATGTACACTTAAATTCAAACTTATAAGTTAATGAAAATGTTTTTATAATTTAATTAGAATTGAATATTGAATACTATTTTTTTGTCTTTTTGAGACAGGGTTTCTCTGTGTAGCTTTGGTGCCTTTCCTGGAACTCACTCAGTAGCCCAGGCTAGCCTCGAACTCACAGAGATCTGCCTGCCTCTGCCTCCTGTGTGCTGGGATTAAAAGCATGCGCCACCATCGCCCGGCTTGAATACTATTTTAAAAGCTGCCTTATATATAATAATTTCCTAGAAAATTGTTTTTACTAAATGACTACTTTATTTTCAAATGTAAGGAATGCAATTACTCTTTTAATATAGGTACATGATAAATCAAAAGTGTATTGTACGTGTCTTTAAGTGTAATTACAAATGAGGTTTCATTAGAGGGGAAAAATAACTGTTCATGAATGAAGAAAATAAGAGCTCCGTGGCTGTAGTTTTCCTCCTGCTAGAAATATCAGCAGCTTGGAATCGTAGTATGTTTGGGGATGCTATGGAAGTCAGTCATTCAATGAAATATCATTAGATATCCCCCTCTATGATGAAGCACCATATGAGGATATCCAGGTGTGAATGGTTAAGGATTTTAGGGCACTAATTATCCTAAAATTGTTTGTGGTCAACAGAAAAGGACCATAATATCATGGACCTGAATATGATTCTCAACCTGTAGGTCATGACCCTTTTGAGGATCAAACAACCCTTTCACAGGGGTCTCATATCAGATATCCTGCAGATCAGATATTTGCATTATGATTCATAACAGTAGCAAAATTACAGTTATGAAGTAGCAACTTAAATAATTTTATGGTTGAGGCTCTCCACAGCACAAGGAACTGTATTACGGTGTCACAGCATTAAGAAGGTTGAGAACCACTGCTCTAGAAGGTTTAAATATTACACATAGCTGCTGTAAGAGAGCCAGAGATAGAATGCCTCAACTCCTGACCATTTCTCAGCTCTACCACCCTGTCATCTAGTGGATGATTGACAGATCTGCTGTTTCTGTTCGCTGCTGCTTCCTTTCTCTCTCTTCTGCTTTCTTCTTTTTTCCCCTTCTTTCTTTCTGCATTTCTCCATTTACAGAATGTTTGTAGTAATTAATAGAAATTGTACATTACAAACTCCCCATATAATGAGTATATATGTTATCTACATTGTATATGTGTATTATAGCAGTTATCATATGAATATTCAATATAATTTAAAAGACCTGCAAGAAACTTAAATGTGTGAATGGATAATTAATCCTTAAATTGTATTGAAAGAGTTCTGCTTTCATTATCAAATAAAAATATCTTAGGATGTACTTTTGATAGATTTAGTAGCTGGAATTATTAATTTGAGACATGTTTACAGCCATTCCACCCAAGGATTTATTCTCCTGTGTATCTTCCTTTGAGAAGCAGTCAGGGCAGTGAGCAGCCTGTAGGGTCAGGGCCAAGTGGTTGGCTATGAGTCCTTACCTGCTTCCTGATCTGTAACCAGAGCATTGGGTTAAGTGTTGTCTCTGTGAAGTGTCATCCATGGAGCGAAGCTTAAGTAGCATCTTGGCATATCATTTTCCTCCTAGGATTCTTCTGAGGATTAAAGTAGCTGATACCTACACAGGGCCTAGAGAAGGTCAGAAATTGTAGTGAAACTGAAGGCTGATCTTCCTTTGGGCATTCATCGAACATTGTGGCCATTGCCAGGCATGTTAGATGGTGTTCTCATCCTTTCTTCTTGTCATTAGATGCTATTCTCATCCTTTCTTCTTGTCATCCTCATTCTCCGTCAGCACCACTGTTATTCTGTTGCAGATTCTCCCTTGTTTGGAATGCTCTTTCTACTATCTGCTCCGTTCCTTGACTTTTTATGTGGGCCTATTCTTCAGCTAGTTACTCTAGCGGTGATTCACTAGTAGACAAGACCTCTTCTTAGCCCACAGAAGCATACTTATTTCTTAACAACTTAGCACTTCTCATTTCATAATTATTTCTATAATTTTGCCTTCTTCCCATTTTAGTTTCTAAGATTCTCAGAAAGGGGGTGGGGTGGTATATGCCTTATTATATTTTTAAGTTCCCCTCCATATGATAGTGAAACAGAGAAAAACTTTATTGAATGCTAGTGTACGCCTGGGTTTGTTTTATGTGTTGTTAAACCTTACAACATCTTCATAACAGACAGATATTTTCATCCCCATTAGACAATATAGAAACATGGCTTATTTGCCCAGTGTCCCCAGACTATTAAGTAAGGGGGCCAAAATTTAAACTAAGTTCTGCCTGCTTACACAGCCAAAGCTCTGGCTACTGCACAGGGCACTCAATATTCATTTGTAAAATAAATGAATGTTTGATTGATAGCTTTGCCAACCAATTCAATGTAGTCAGCAACAAGGGATGACAAAAATAAATTACTATTTTAAAAAAGGAATGAATTTTATACACTAGACAGTAGATGCTTTTGTATTTATGTTGTTCAGTGTTGGTGACAGAATTTTATTGCTGTCATGATTTGAGAAGTAAAGCTAAAAGAAATACAGGTGCTCATCAGAAATATGTACTGATATATCCAGAGGGCTAAATACTCATAAATAAGCCACTAATGATAGTGAACTGCCATTATGAAGGTCTCCAGTGATTATAGCAAGTAAGTTCTCAACTTGAAAACATGACTCAAGGTGAGCAACATTGGTTGATTGTGTCAGTGTTGAACTAAATCATGTTGGATCACAGTTTTCATTTTCCTTCTCAAAGGAGATTTAGCTTGTAGAATTGCACGTAAAACCTGAGGGTTTTTTTTACCCTCCCCATGTGACAATTTCTGATTTGTTCAAAAAACAGCAAAGCCTTTTGTTAGGGATACAGCCACAGGAAGAGACAACACAAGAGAGCATTTAGCAGGCACAGATTCAGATTCATCCAACAGACAGATATGAGACAGATCCCCCCCNAAAATGAGGTCTTTACTTAGCTATTATTTTCAATGAAGGTTATGAGTTCATTTGAAGAAAAGAAGTAAATTTATCACTCAGATTTACAACTAAGCCCAGGAAAGTTGTAAGACATCAGGGGGACAAATCCTTCACTCTTGTTTTGTTCTCTACCTTTCTGCTTCTGTTTTCACTCAGGTCCAAAAGGTTTCTTTCTTCTTCTATCTCTGCCTGTTTTAGTTCTTTTCTTTCAGAAGATTGACTTTCTCACTAGCTATGCTCGAAACACAAACTCCAAGCTGTTGTTGTGTGGAGGGCAGGAAGCATGTACCTTCTGCATCTGTGGTATAATCCAGAGTTATATACAACTATTTAAGGGCAGCAGGTAGTTGTACATCATGACATCCAGCTAAAATGTCAGCTTTCTGGAGATTAAAACAGGAGATTTGCTGAAACCCAGGAGTTTGGCCTAGCCTGTGTAATATGCTAGGACCTTTGCCTTAAAATAAAATAAAAATATGATAGGTAGATAATGTGAATGTATAGGCCCATAGTTTACAAGTTGTACAGAAATAACTGAAAATATGCATACTAAAAAACTAAAACTAAAATAAATGGGATAAATGAATGGTATTTCTTTATCTTTTTAAAAAATGTCTTCAGCTTTTGTGTCGTAAATAAATATTGTTCTTCTATGTATAAATAATAGCTATTACTTAAAAAGAATATATGACTTCTTCTCTGAAGCTGTCTTGTTTCATACAACATCTAACTTTTGTAACAGTATTCAATTGTATCCACTTGTAATTAAATCATATTAACAGCAAAAAAACAATAATAAAGACAACTTTGAACATATGTACCTTGGTGAAAGTAACCTGTTTTTCATGAACTGCACCATTCCTTCTTCCCTATTGGAACATGAGATAACTAGGCTGGGAGATGGCTGGCTTGATTAAGTGCTGTGGTACATGAATGAGGACCTGAGCTCAGTCCCCTGAGTCCACATAAAACAACAACAACATCAACAAAATACTGATATGCTTTTATACTTCTAGTACCAAGGGGGCAGAAAGAGGCAGATTTCTGCAACTCGCTGGCCAACCATTCTTGCTAGCTTGGTGAGTTTTAAAAAATGTAGACAGTACTTGATAACTGAAACATGACACTGAAGATTGTCTTTTGACCTCCACGTGTATGTGCATTACACACACACATACCTCACACACACATACGTGCACATGATCATACATGTGCTGTACACGCACAGTAGAATACTAGATAGTTAGCCTCATTTACAGATCAAGCAACTGCAAACTTAGTTGAATATGCATAATGTCTCAGAGCTGCTCACTGGTGGAATCTGCAATCCAACAGTAGTAGTTGTGACCCAAGGATAACAGTCAGCCACTGTGTCACCTTGACTGAGTTGTTCTCTTTACTGCTGCTGGTCTCTATTTCTGGTCTTTGTTCCTAACACATCCATCTCTCAGAGAACTCAAACATCTTATTCTTCATCACTTCTTGAACTTTGAATTCTAGTTTTTAATTTTTCAATTAGATTTATCCATTTTATTTGATGTGTGATTGTTTTACCTGCATGTATGTTATCCACATGGATGCTTGGTTATGGACAGATACAAACCACCATGTGAGTGCTGGGAATAGCACCCAGGTCCTCTCTCTGTAAGAGTAATAAATGCTTTTAAACCTATGAGCCATCTCTTGAGCCCTACTTTTGCATTCTTAGGTGTTTAGTTCTATAATGAAATAAACAAATTTTTTGTTCTTCAAAATTTCTGCTAAAAATGTCCATACTAATTTTAGAGGCCCAGATCATCTCACTGAAAGTTATGCTGGGTGGTGGTCACAGTCATGCATGCCTTTAATCCCAGCCTTCAGGAGGCAGAGTCAGGCAGATCTCTGACTTTGAGGCCAACCTGATCTACAGAACGAGTTCCAGGACAGCCAGGGTTACACAGAGAAACCCTGTATTGAGGGGAAAAGAATTTTTTTTATTACACTCAAGAATCTTAATTGCTTGCTTCAGTGTGTATTTCAGTTCATACATGATGTGTGCTTAGACGGTGAACAACTTGAAGGGAAATAGTAGATTCCATGTACTGTTTATGTTCAGTAATACAGTTTATAAATTAAAGATTGTGGACTATAATAGTAGCAGCCATCGTTGGATCATTTTCTTCTATTCATGGAAAAGAACATCTAAATCATGAGTCCCTGGGGGAACACATCCTGTCATCTTTGTGGAGTAAGGACATGAAATTATTTACAGCAGAGCATCCTGTCGGAGAGAGCAGTGTGCATTTTCTGGACCTGACCTCTTTCTTTGCTGACCACTTCTGCTTTCCATGCTTTTGTTTAGGACTCTAAATACAGTTGGGTTCATCTAACTCTATTGATTCATGTAATTTCTAGACAAATTTAAAACCTAATAATCAAGATTTACCAAATCATATAAGTTCTAGGCAAAAATTAAAAACCAAAGCAGCCTGCAATAATTTTTCTCATAGTTTGATTTTCTTATGCAATTTTATTGGGATTTTCTTTGCTTTCATATGGATTCTTTTTTAAAGGTAGGCTATTAAAAATTATTATTATTCAAGTAAGAGATCAATGCAGTGATTTCCAGAAAATGTAAGCAAACATTTTTGTGCATAAGATACTTAGACATATAGTCATACTGCACCACCTAGAAATTAAAAGGTGGTTTGAATTTTCATTAACATTTTATGCCATCCTTACTTGAGTTCCACTAGGCAAGAGATAAAAGATGACAGTTGTCATTGACATCCACTTCTCTCTCTTCTATGATGGAGAACAGGAAGCCTAGAGTTAAAGCTCTATGTGTACTTTGTGGTCCTTGTGCAGAGCAATTTTTTTTCTGGAGGGAATGTGTTTTCCAGAGAGACTCAAGACCCACTCAAGGTAGATATGAGACATCCGTGCTATACTGATTCCATTGCCGAAGTTAGCCTTCAATCATAAAATTATATACATCTTAAATTCCTAGTATATTCTGCTAGTATGTATATAGGGAGACTCCTAATTACTTTCATCTTTTCCATTACTCAATTACAAATTTCACCCTTATTTCAACCATTTTCTACACGCATTCTTGTGTCTATGCCTTAACCCAAATGTAGTCTTCTAAGAATGGTTGGTTTTGGAGACCCCTCATTCTGTCATCTCTTCAGGCTGGTGTGCCTTGTGTTTGCAGATACACATGTGTGGTAATGACTGTCACATTCTGGCATTTCCTCTGGCTTTCCTGTCCTAGAAGTATTCCCTTAAATATTTCACTGCTCCATATGGCACACAGTACTCCTTACCTTCCCACTTCGCCACTCCTTTCCTGGTTCCCAGTTGACTTCAGATTTGAGTTCTGATAAGCAACGTATTTTGCACCTAAGTTATTACTAAAAGTTTGAGAGATGGCAATATTTAAGTTTGAAGTCCAGCAATTACTAATCTCCTTAAATGAAAGGAAGCCCCTTCATTTTTTCTTTCCCCTTGTCTTCTGTGAACACCTGACTTCTTGGACATGGCTTTGGTCCTACGGGTAAATGGGACTATTTGACCTCAGAAGTGTTGAGCTTTGGTCCTACGGGTAAATGGGACTATTTGACCTCAGAAGTGTTGAGCCTCTAGGTTCTCTTAACCATAACCCCCATCCAGCTGGCTAATTTAGAACTCTTCCTCTGCGCCTACTTTTTGGACAGTGCAAATACTCATATTTTCTAAAGCCAGTTCTTCATCTGCACCTGGAGGTCCTCTGCTCCATCTTTCTGCCCACCAGAGTTGATCTTCTAAGCTCACTAGTCACTTTGATGCTCCTGGCCTAGTCCTCTGCTGTGTGTGTCCACAGAGAACTTTGGAGTAGCACTGTGATGTTCGTTCTCTGTTCCTGGGGCTGTGAGATGATGTTCATGGAGAAAATCACACAGTGGTGCCTGCACTGCCTGCTGCAGAGTGGACCTGAATCAGTGCTCTTATAGTCTTGCGTTTCTCTCAGTCATCGTTTGTCCTCCTTTCCTTGATGATTCTCAACTTTAGCATCCCTTCTCAGTCACTGACTGTCAGAACTAACACTGTTAGGATTAGACCACTGTAGATGAAGCCCCTTTATTTCACCATCCCAACTCACTAATATAAGTTTATGCAAACTCACCACTAACTCTTCTTTTTAGTATCATAGTATGAGTTTCTCATTGTCAGTCTCTGGATCCTTCAAAACCATCCGCTTTTTGGTTGTCAGGAATTTGTATTTGTCAGTTTTGTTTACCACACCACCTTGCAATTTACATATTTCCATAAAATCCACCCAAATGCTTAATTTTCACTCACAATAAAACGATAATAGTTCTCACTTATGTCTTTAATCCTGCCCTGTCTTTCTATCTCAATGTTCCTTAAGTAAGTTTCTCAAAAGAGCTGTCATTTGCTGCAGTCACATCATTTGTTATTTACATTTTAAGGTTTTTGTTTGTTTGTTTTAAATCTGTTTCTGCACTAATGATTGATCTTGAACTTATACTCTGGGATATCACGGTGCCCTCAGAATTTGGTTCTTGTACTCTTTCCTACTCATTATTACACTCTCCTGGGCAGTTTTGCCCCTATATTTGCCTCTTCTGAACACATCCTAAATTTGTTCCTTTGCTACTGCTCTCTACTTGTTGACTGAGACACTATGATCTTTTCTTCTTAAGTCTTGATCACTCTCATATCACTGACACGGCAGACAGCATTCTGTCTGTCTGACTACCCATACTTCTATCTATCCTCTTTCCTCTATCAGTTTTCCAACTCTCTGATAAATATCTCTGTTTATATGATCTCCAGGTACCGCATATTCAATGTGTCTAAGACTGACCTGTTAGCTTTCTTTTGAATTGTCTTTTCTTCCTTTGTTTAGTGATTCTTTTGTAATATTCTGGCCCAGTTACCTAAAGAAGTCCAGATTCCTTGGCCCTCCTCTTAAGTCCTGCATTCAGTCTGTTAGTGAATCTTGTTCATTTTGTTCCCAAGTATTTCTGATTCATGCAAGTCCTCTGCTGGACCTTTATCTGCTGCCGCTCTTATTCCTTCTCATTTTCCTTCTAGTAGAGCATGCTCAGGCATGCGTTATCACTTTAGCATGACTGTCTCTCACTGTTTTTAATCTTCAGTTGATTTCTTCTTCTGGGAATTTTGTGAGAGACTGAGTTTGGTGTTTTGCCTCTGACCTTGTAGCAGAGAGTAATTATCTCAATGTACTGCTTAATAAACAGGTGCAAAAATGGTAAATAGAAGTTTGATGGAGAAGAGAGGAATTATTCTCAAGCATAGCAGAATTAGTCCTTAAACCCTTAATTGCAGAATGTTGATGAACATACATGTGAGTAAGGGTATGCTTCTGTACGTGTGTGAGACAGTTAGCCATAATCCATGGGCTTCTGGGTTTGGAGATTAATTACAGAAACAACTGATGTGGTGAACATGAGCCATGAGGAAAACCATTATAGTTTTTGTTTTTTTAGAAGAAAACCTTACAGCTGCAAGAATGGTAATGTACAATTGTGTGTGATAGCAAATATAGTATTGTTAGTCTTTTTATTACATTTATTATTTCTATTGTTCAGGGAAATATACATGAATTTTCTTCAGCTATCCAAAAAACACAGTGGGATAGATCATAATTTGAAACATGTATTGGTATGCAAATGCAGAAATTATGCATGCTGAAATAATAAAAATACCCAGAATATTAATAAATAATGATTGCTGAGTTCAATTGTGTGCAAGACACTGACACATGGCAAGCACTGCGCACTGTCAGTTTTGTTCAGTGATGCTGCAGGCATTCAGGAACCTGCTTTTTCTCAAAGAGGAAACTGAGGCTGTTTGGCTTTTGCCATCAGGGAGCTAGTGTGGTGCTAAGGTTGGAATATCAGCCAAA
>LZPO01067456.1:16339-28348 GCA_001675575.1 Neotoma lepida
AAAAAAACAACCAAAGCTAACAAGAATCTACATTACCTGCCTCTGCTGATCACTTGAGTTGATCCTTCAATTTGCTTATTATCACATTCAAACCACATTCACCTTGTCCATGTTTTGTGAGTGTATTCTCAACCTGAGTCTTGACCCCTTTTGGGGTTGAACCATCCTTTCACAGGGGATGCATATCAGATATCCTGTATATCAGATATTTACATCATGATTCATAATAGTTGCAAAATTGCAGTTATGAAGTAACAATGAAATAATTTTATGGTTGGTGGCCACCACAACATGAGTGACTATATTAAAGGGCTGCAGCATTAGGAAGGGTGAGAACCATTGCCCTAGAGTTATAGCTAGAAAACTGGCACTATTGTGTGCATCAAGCTGGATTCAGTCATTGATCTGTATTGTGCATTCTTCCTAGTTATTTTCTCCAATCTCAGAATACCTTGACCTTTTAGCTCATATATAAGCTAAGAAGATAGTGACGATAACCATGAGGATGACAGCCAACTGCTTCCTGTCCACCCCCCCCCCGCTTGTTCATCTCTGCTCTCTCTAGTTTGAACTGGGACAACATTATCTCCCAACTCTTATTCCCTAAGGCTGGTTGAACATGACAGTAAGCAACCTTGGGAGATTCAGGAGTAAGAAGAGTAGTCAAAAAGGAGCAACCCATCTCCCACCAGCTGCTTCCCTGCAAAACTATTCTTTTGACAATGGCCAAGTTTCTTTATAACCACAGAACTTGAGGGTGATCCAATAGCAGAAAAGTGATAAAGAAAATAATAGTCTTCAACATGAATTTCCTAAGATTGAAAGAAGGTGGTTTGTCCCACTCCATAGGACACAAGGAAGCCTCACTCACAGAAACTCCTTTCCCAAGGTTTGGACAAATTCCATCATCAATTTACCACCTGTGTGCACACTGGTAAATTATTCAGTCTGTCCAAGTCCCAGGTATTGCTTTTAGAATTTGAAGCACAGATAGGTAAATAGATAGATAGATAGATAGATAGATAGATAGATAGATAGATAGATAGATAGATAGATTTCAAAATCTGGTCATTAAGATATGATAAATAGAAAGAAACCATTGAGATGGTTTAGTGGCTAAAGGTACCTGCTTCCAAGCCTGAGTTTGATTATTAGGTTGAAGGGCAGAACCAACCTTGCAAATTGTCCCATGACTTCTATGCATACACTGTGGCACACACATACAAACAAACATACACAAAAATAAATGAATAAATGAAAACAAATTATATGTTATACTAGAAATAGACATTCAAGTACAATTAAAATTAAAGTCACTGATAAACAGGAAATATGGTGATTCTTCACCCAATAATTTTTAAAAATATTTTGTTGAGCATTGTATTTCTTAAATAGATGATCAGAATACTAAAGAAAATATTTTATATAATAGCAAAGGGCTGTAAAATGTGATCTACATGAAACATAGCATAAATTATAAATTATAAAGTAATATACTTTCATAATATAAATAAATCAACTATGTAAAAGTTATCATGTCAAAGTAGGAAGAAGGATCCAGAGTAAGGGCAGAATAAATGTACACCAGACCTGCATAAAATCACCTCTGTGGCTCATTTAGTGTAAGCAGAAGTCTGAGTTTTATCTTCCATTTTATGGATATTAGTGCTGATCCACATTGATGAGCCCTACTGCTGGCTCTTCTGCTGTCACAGATAGGTAGGCATAGACCTCGGTAAACTCATTTATCTAAGCACGAAGAATAACAACAAATATAGGGTGGATTATACTATCCTTAAAAATCATATATTAACCTATTTAAAAAGCTGTTCAATTGAGAATTTTATGAATAAGATTTTCAAATTTCTATGATTAGCACTGTATTCTAGCAATATTACAAAAAATTTTTTGGAAAGGTTCTGTTCAATGTGTGTAATTCTTTTAAAACTATTTTTGGCAGATTTTTCCAATTTAAAATTATATATCAATACTGCCAAAATCAAGTGAGAAAAGATTATTATGAGGATATTAAAGTGTTAATGCAATCACAGATAGCTTATCATTCACCAAAGTATGTCAACTGGCTAGTTAAATGCATCATTTACAGAATTGCATGCTGTCAATGAATAAGTATGAGTAGGAAGAAATTACCTATTTCAAAATTTCATTACCTCAGAGGACTTTGATACCTTAGGCCTTTTTAGCATTACAAATTTCAGAATAAAATGGTTACAAGTCTGCTTGCATAGCAGTCTTTCTACTAAGAAAATACAATGAAATTAATTTCTAAAACTTCATTCCATCTTAATAGTAGTGTCTACAACACTTTTAGCTTCTATGGTAGCATAATTTATAAGTTCTCAATCAATAAATGTTATTGAAATTGAAGTTTGAAGAATTAATATCAAAAATTCAAATATAAAGGTAAATATAAAAGATCTACTATGGGAATTCAAAGATGTAATGGTTCTCCATTGGTGATCTTTAGAGACTTGGAGCCAAATGTGACTGATACTGTAAAAATACCTGTTATTTACTTCTTTCTCATTAAAATATTAAGTAATTTGAAATTGAGGAAACAGGTTTCAAAATAATTTGAAGGCAATGCAAGCCACAATAACAAATTTATACAAAATAATATTGGTAGTACTTTTTAAAAAACAAGAGTCTAGAAGAGCTTCAATTTAACCTTTTATGAACATACAAAACAAAAAAAAGACATCAATTTAAATTTTATATTTCTATTTTAAAACATTCAACCCAGGGTGTCAAGATGGCTCAGAAAGTCAAGGGGACTACTGCCAAGACAGATAACCTGTATTCATTCCCAAGGGGCTGACACAATGAAAGGAGAGAATCAGTTCCAGCAAATTGTCCTTGGACCTCAATGCACACATCAAACACACATGGTAATCCCCACACAAAATAAATACATACACAAAATTTAATACAATCAATAGTCAAGTGCTTATCCTAGAAAGATTGGTAATGCAAATTTTATTAAAGATTATATATTTATATATATATATGTGTGTGTACTATATAGATATATACATGCATGTAATAATAAATAATAATTAGGGGAAAGAGGCTGTGAAAATGAAGGAGCATGGGAAGGGGTATATGGGAACATCTGGAGAAAGAAAAGGGAGGGGAGAAATGTAATTATAATCTCAAAAATAAAATTTTAAAAAGGCAGTAGCTGGCTTTAAAATAACTTGGTTTTTTAATAAACTATTTCCAATGTTAAATTTAGTCAATAGTAGCATTTTCTAATACACACACATTTGCACTTACACAAGCACACACATATGTACATGGACACACATATTATGTATATATGTATGTTTATAAAATATATATGTATATTTTGACTAAGCCATACAATTATCTATCAGGCAAACATGTAAATTTTGAAAAATTTATAAACTCTCCTAACAGTAGGAGTTATTAATATTCTGAAATTCAAGGATTTTAGGTGATATTGTCTCCCATAATACTTTCACAAAATCATGAAAAATTTTGATTAATATTAATACTCTGATTTTAAAATTTTAAAGTAATTTGTCTTAATATGATCTTGAAAATAATATTTATGGTTGCTGTAAATCTAATGTTACAACTTAATTACTGAAAATTACAAGAAAATGGAAATGAAAAGGAAATTTAAGCCGTTAAATATAGCTACCCTTGAATCATTTGTATGCTAACAAAGTAAAGTTGTAGAAGTAAGACTGCAGCAATCTTATTTTTGAAAAAACAAAATACCCCCTTTTGTGTGTTTCACATTATTTTTGATTGAGCACAAGATAAATGTGACCTAATGTATTAAAAAGAGAATCTAAACCAAGTCAATGCTAAAAAACAGAGAATTGAGTAATTTCACAAGACCAATAGTGCTCAAGGCAATTACATGAATGTAATATTTTCATACATATAAAATCTCTTCTTTGTAGCATTAACATTGTAAATAATTGATAACTTTAAAATCAGGAATAATCTGATGGTACAGTCAACATAAATTGTTACCTCGTGAAGCTGAACTAAGTTCCTAAATATTGTTGGTTTTTCCAACCTACAGGGGGACACTTTCACTTCTTCAAATCTAAAGTAATTGGTATTTCCACATATTTTTACATAATTTGAGTGCAAATGTCTTGGTTTTTGACATTAAAGAGGCTAATACACCTTTCAACTTTCTATAATAAACTTTTTATTGTTTATTTCAGAATATTGAATTTGGGTTAATGAAGGAGGACTCTAGATATTTGCTATAGCCTAGTGGCTTAACAGATTTAATGTATACTTCATACACATTTTGCAGGTGAATGGATAATGTTTTTAAGATTGCAAAGTAAAGCTTGGCTTCTCCATATATGTAATGTGGTGATATACTATGTAACCCAATAAAGCTTACCTGGGGATCAGAGGACAGAGCCAGCCACTAGATTAGACATAGAGGTCAGGCAGTGGTGGAACACACTCTTAATCCTATCACTTGGGAGGCAGAGATCCATTTGGATCTCTGTGAGTTCAAGGCCACACTGGAAACAGAGCCAGGCAGTGTTGGCACAGACCTTTAATCCCAGTACTGGGGAACACACAGGCCTTTAATCCCAGAAAGTGATGGCAGGACAGAGAAAAGTATATAAGGCGTGAGGAAACAGGAACAAATCCAGTTCAGCTGAGACCCTTTCAGGTGTGGACTCAGGATTTCATTCAGAGGATTCATGGAGTTGCTGGTGGCTGTGGCTTGCTCTGCTTCTCTGATCTTTCAGCTTTCACCCCAATATCTTGCTTCGGGTATTTATTATAAGACCATCTAAGATTCAAACAAGTAGAACAAATGTTTTTTCTCTGTGGTTGCCATCCAGGGAATGTGTATTCCCTAGCAAGAGCATAGAGCATTCTCTCCATCTCAAAGTAAATTTTCTATACCATTTCCTATCTACTTCATACCTAATTCCCATCTATTCCATGAATTAAATTTCACAAATACATATAACCCTTTTTTATTTCCTCTCTACCTCCATACCTCCCCTCCCATTTGAATCCCCATAACAAATTTTAATATAATCTCAAAACCCAACAATGAGCTTGAACATGTTTGGCAAATAATTCTTCAGGTTTTGAGCAAGTGCTTTCTAAACAGGAGTCAAGAGAGAACTAAAGAATGTCACACGTTCTGCGGAAGAAAGAATCCTCATTCTGCACATGGACTTTGCTGCCTGGTCCTTAAGCAGATTTCCACGAACATTTATTTACAAAAACTTTTTGATTGTTCACTATTCTCATGCATAAAGAAGAGAATTTGATATATGCCATTTTTCAATAACCACTGACCAAAGAAACCCCAGAAGACTGAGTCTCTCTGATAAATAGTCTTTTGACAGTAGATCTTGTAAGGGATCCAGATAACTCATTATCTACAGAAGAAATAATTCTAAAAATGTCCACATAGATGCTAATTTTGAGTTGTTGCTTGTATATTATACTGTTCCTGTCCTTATGTTGGAGGAAAAAAGAGAACCCCCTACATCCCCAAAGTTACCTGTTCCTTCGTAATTCCTCTGTACTGAGTAATACTAATACTTTCAAAGTTCCTTCAAAAGTCTCATTTTAAAACTTACTAGCCATTTTTAATTCTTTACATTTTATCTAAAAATCATCTGTGACTTCAATATTGCAACTCTAAGTTTAAGAATAAGAATGCATAGACACACAAACACTTGTCAGAATGACTCACAATTATTGAAGGACATTGAGAGCATGCCACTTGTTAAAACTAAGAGCATGTTGCATGCTGCTTAAGAAAGACTGTATATGGTGTCTGTGAAGCAGAACTTGCAGTGTAGCCCAAAATCCAGGGGAGATGTTCAGGTGAAAGTCTTTGTTGATAGGTTCAGTCCTTCATGTCTGCCTTTTTTTTTCCTTATATGTTTTAGTGGGAAAGAATAAAAGACTCAATTTTTCATCACTTTATTTAAAGACTACTCCAGTTGTAGCCAGGATATTAGCTTTATTCTATAGGTACATTTCTGCACAAAATATTTATGTATTCAGGATATAAGAGTTTCTCCATTATCAAATGAAATAGGTTCTGATTTGAAAATACAGTACAGAGGAAGAAAGGAAGCACTATTTAGATGAAATTTATTTCAAAATAACCAAATGATCAAAGGCTTATTTTTATTTTCTCAAGATATATATATATATATATATATATATATATATTCATGCACACCTGCTCTAAACCCAAAACAAATGAATCCCTCAGGACTCATTTTCCTTTATATTAAATCTGCAATGTTAAAAACAAAGCCAAAGTACTGAACCTCATAATCACTGGGGACTCAGATATTTGGAAACTCAGTTTAAAGTGTGAAGTAAAGACTAAAACAGATTGTTAAGTGTACACTTGGCACAAGGCAGCATTGGTGATAGTGAGATCGTGATGAAAATTCAAATGGGCAGCTGGAGGCAGAGAAGGAGGGCAAAGGTAACAAGCCACTGTCCAGCAACATAGGACAGTTATGTTTTAGGGGTACAGGTAAATTAAGGTAACAGTAGGTGCAGAGGACGGAAAAGAACAAATGTAGTTGAACAGGTATGGAGATAGCAACAATCATAGTTTCTGCAGGATACAGGCGTATTTGTAATCTGGAGGCAAGATTAAAAGAAAATGTGACCGGGCGGTCAAACGATAAGAAAATATATCCACTACATTATATCAGGATGGGATACAGAGAACAGCCCCAAGCCTAATGACTAGGAGTACACCTGGAAGTGGACTCAGGTACCAGGGATCAACTGCAGGAGAAACAATGCAGGGCACACAGCAGTGCCATGACAATGTGTGCTTTTCATACCTTCAACTGTCTTCTACTAGTATGCCTTTGAGGCTCCAGCCTTCCTGTGGCCCATTTTAATAGGCTGCTGACCACTGCAAGTATGGAAGCAAGCATCGGTGCTCTCTCTCCATGTAGCCACTGCAGGGTCTGCAGGCAGATGGTACCGGGAACAGAGTGGCTGGCTGTGGTGATGGAGAGGGCAGAGGCAGAGGTGTACAAAGAACTCACAAAGCTGCTGTCCATATAGATGCTTCCTAGGTAAACCTTAAGTTCTTCACTTTATTTTAATGAAAAAAAGTGGAATTTGAGCAATGAAATGTGTGCTTCTTACAGTTATTATGTGGCTGTGTCAGTCATTCAGAAATCAGAATCCAATTCAAGAAGTTTTAAGAATGAATAGTGTTCTGGGAAGGAAGAGGCAAAATTAAAAAAAAAAAGGTTAAAAAGGGGTGCTAAATCAGTTAGAGAAGAGAAAATGAAAGAGGCTATTACTGCCCTGATGACAAGAGGGAACAGTGTTGGCAGGCTGTAGGCAGGCTGAAGCATGGGCACCAGCAGCCCTTTCAGGAGGAGGGAAGCCTCTGCTGAAATCATGGTCCAAACCAAGAAAGAAAATTCATGCAAACTATCTCCTCCACTATGTTCTCCTGCCATATGTTTTCATCTGTTAGTCAGCTGTGGAGGAAATCCATGAAGATGCAGCTAACAGACATATGGGTCTTCCAGGTCACAGAAAAGAATGGAATGGAGAACAGGTTCAGGATGTAGAAGACAAAACTCAACTGACATAATGAACACACAGGTAAATTGTGCCCAGAAGCATATTTTTCTGGCCATAAGTATAACTCTGCATTTAGTTTTCCCATATGATGCAGCCTCCAAATTATGAGAGATGGGTCATAAATGGTGGAAAATGCAGAGTCATTAAAATATATACAGAACTCAGTAGTCCTGTGCTTTATTTCCAAAACAAATCAAAACTGTTATCTTTAACCAGAGCAAACAGAAAGCACACACTGGCCAGTCATCTCTTTCTAAACACTCTGAAATTTTAATGATGATATTGGAAAACATATTCTAGACAGCACCTGTTCATTCAGAACTTAATCTTTTCAAGAAGAAAGCTTCTTAAGCACTAAAAGTTGGAAAAATAACTGCAAAATCAAGTGGCTTTGCAGTTCATTTTGGACTATCTGCTACAGTGTTTCTTTACAGGAAAACACTTCAGAAGAGAGAAGGAGTGACAACACATTTTCTAGTACTAAGTATGTTTTTTGATTATCCTTCAAAGGGTGACCACGAAAACATTGTTTTGCCTTTAATGACAGTCATTTAAAACTAGTCTCTTTACTTTTTATCAGAGGCTAAGCCGTAATCATATCTGTCTTTTGTCTCAGAAAGTGCTGGTTCACTTGGGACTCCGTAAGCTGCACTTAAAAGAGCTGCACACATGCTCTGCTGATGCAGATTCTGCGCTGCTCTGTCGCTGCTGTCACTGCTGAGGCGCTTTGTTTCTGGGTGGACTTGTAAGGAGTAGTGATCCAGTTCAGTGTGGGTGGTTCGATCTGACCCAAAAGCCATTATTTCCTCCTCGTAATATCCCTCTCTCATTAAAAATGATGTTCTCCTTTCTTCTTGATTAACTGCATTGTATAGGCTTTTACTACATTTTTCTTTGAAAATGACTTTCTTTTATTGAGTTGATGATAAACTATCACAAAATAACGCTTCAGTGAACACATGAGTTTTCAGACTTATCTGTACCATTAAGAGAGCATCAAAGTTTATAACATAAAACATCATATGTTTAAAGTGAAAATCACAGCCTGAAAGGGTAGAGGAATTTTCAAAAGTGAAATCAGCATTTCTGTTGCCGGTAATGGTGACGGAAGGAGAAGAAAGGACAGGACCAAGGCACGCAGGCTACATCGCAAATGCAGCCAAAGTATCACGCCAGCTGGGGAAACCATACCCTATATTCCAGGGAGAAATGAATTCAAATTCTTCAACAAAACAAAATCAATGGAACAAAAGAGGCAAGTCCTGACTATGGTGGACAGTCAGAAAACAGAGCTGCTGTTTTCCACCGGAGCCTTTGTTGTCACTGCTCTAACACTTCAGTGGTTGAAAGGAAATCAAACTGTGAGGACTTACTGCCACTCCAGTGAGCCCTGGGGGACTTGTCACAAATTTGGAACCTGAGTGGCCTCAAGCCTCACAGAGCTGGTCGTCAGAAGTGACAGAAATCAAAGAGACCAACAGGGAAAGTAAAACATTAGTTCCACGGAACTGAACACCAACAAATTTTCAACTGTGGGGTGAACTTCAAGCCACCTTTTCAGTTTTACATTAGACCAAATGACTAAATAATTTCTTCCAAGCATGTACTATACTTAGGATTTTTCAATAACTACAAGTATTTTGTAGCTATTCACAGACAATTCTCAACTTACTCTTTCCTGGAAGAAAAGTTCTTAAACACTTAAAATTGGATAAGTGACTACAAAATAGAGTGGCATTGCAAGTCCTTTTAGACAATTTTATATGGTATCATTTTACTAAAATACCCTAAAAAGAATAAGGACATTCAAGGACTTTAGCTCCTGGTCCCTGAGTACTGGTGAAAATGGCAGCCTATTCTGAAAGAAGACTATATACAGTAGAGTCGACTCCAACTTCTAATGTCCTTTATGCTCTGAATTCTGATATCCATTCTCAAAATTTTTGTACACCATGTCTGAACTTTTAGTATACGTATACCAGTTGAAACATTTATTTAAATACATATTGTCTCACTGTAATAGTGTTTCTTATATGAGGCCCATGGATTGCAATCACCTGAACTGTTTGATCAAAATGCAAATTCCTAGCTTACATACCTTGGCAATTCACATGCATGTTAATGTTCCAAAAACATGGCTGTGAAATTCTGCAGTATTCTAATCAACAAGAATATTATTCCTAGGATGTCTGATGTGGTTGATATCTCAGGAGGACTTTAGAAACAAAAATGAAACTTTGGGGAAAGACTATCTTGAATAATTCAACTAGATCAAAATCTGTCTAATACAAATCAGCCATAAAAATAATTTTTATTTAATAATTCACTACCCTATCCAACCTCCACTATCTACTTAAGGATTTTTTTTATTAAAAAAACTCAGTTCTAAAACTATTATAATTGTGTATGGTACCCTTCTATAAGATAGAAAATTCTAAATACAAAGATTTATCATCTTTCTGAAAGATTCTGATCTTTTAAATGATTAGGTCCTACTCTTTTGAATTTCATAACTCATAAATTAGGAACAAATATTAATATTCAGCAATTAATTTTATTACCTCTTATTTAAACAACTCTCTTCCTACAAACACAAATTACACAAAATAAGATAGCAAATTTTTATCAACTTAATAGAGCCTTTATTAAGTATCAAATTATGCACAAACTAAAGTAGGAAAAAGCTAATTAAATAGACATGAGGAGGGGTCAAAATCATGAGTATAAGATGATAGTTACATTTCCTAAATTGAAAAATAATTTAAATTATAGTTGTTCAAGGACCACTATCAGCATTCAACATACAGATTTTTAAAAATTTCCTTTATATAAACAAGGAAGAGAAAATAAAATAGAATAAAATTGAATATGCAGAACACCAAAAATTTAAAATAGGTATAAATATCAAAATATCAAGAAAAGTAGTATTTGAATAGAGGACATAAAAGATCAGGAACTCTTGCTGTCCCCCTTCTTCATTCGTCCTGAATGAGGAAGTCAAAGACATCAGCAAAGCTGAGTTCAGTATCCATCCTCATGGAGAGACTCTGATACATGGACACCACAAGAGGGAACCTAAGCCAGTGAAGAAGGTTCTTACAGGAAGGCAACTGTATGAGGAGTCAGGGAACTAAAAGTTGAAGAGACATCCACATAGGGCAAGTACAGGCATGGGACAAAGATAAGTATTTCTACCAGAGAACAGACCAATGGAGCTTGGGGGCACAGGCAAGGTTAGGAGGACTCTATACAGAGCAAGGGAAGTAAAAGCAATAAAGACCAGGTCCCTGCAGAGCAACAGATCAAATAGAGAAATACCTGAAGAATAAAGAAAGTGATGCCTTACTTACAAAAGAGAAGCTTTTATATCTGAAAAGGGAGAAATCTAGAATGAATTGTGTGCTATTTGATTTGAATTCAATGTATTAGCATATGCTCTTGGTTTCAAAGGAAAAATATAGAGCACAGGTGTATTTGAATATATATTCTTCAAGTCTCACCTCCAAAATAGCCTAGGAAAAGGGATTCACTAATTGTAGTAAAAACCACTGATTCCAAAATCTTGACTGTTCATATCACTAATCAGTGAAAGTAAAAAAATACTATTAGAAATAGCATATGGAAAATATAGATGATAACCTTAGGTGTGAATGTCTTTTGAGACACAAAGTGAAAGCAAAATCTATGAAAGACGTCATTGATAAGACAGGCTTCAACATCGCACCACAGAAAGCAAGAGGTAAGCATGGAGTCCCACTCTTAGATAAGAGGCTATTGACAAATGGGAGAGGAAAGGCCATTTTTAAATAGTACAAGCCCTGGTAGATTGAGAAGACTCCAATGAAAGGATATATACCCAAGAGTACATGGTGAGAACAAATAAGATTTCATAGGTTTAAAAAAACTAAGGACACAAAGTTGGGAGGGTAGGAAAATATGTAGTCTGGAAGAAAATATTTATGACATATATTTGATCAAGGACTGATGGGAACAGCTCTGAGACTGGATGAGACATGATACATCATGTTGGTTACAGAGTCCTCATGACTGATTATTACATGCCATCCTTTCATATGGAATGGATAGAGGTTTGGTTATACAGTCCAACCAAACTTAGAAAGTTGACAGATGTCTTTTACCTGCTCAAACATAAAACTAAAAATCTTTGGCTGGCTTGTGTACAACACACAGTCCATACTTGTGTTAATGAAAATATTTATGTTACCTTTGAAAGACTGTGTGTTTTCAGAGCAAGGGACCCAGACACCAACGAAAATGGGTGGCCCAGGTGATCTAGCCTCTCAGAGTGCCTCTGTTAATTTCCTCAGATTTCTGCATTCAGAACAACTTCAAGGCTGCTAGCTGAGATGGTCCAAC
>LZPO01067459.1:0-11878 GCA_001675575.1 Neotoma lepida
GATAGATAGATGATAGATAGATAGATAGATAGATCGATAGATAGATAGATAGATAGATCGATNGATAGATAGATAGATAGATAAAATGGAAATCTGAAAATGTACTCAGCTTTGGATAGGAAACTGAAGATTTCAGCAACCAGGGATCCATTTGTTGTTTGGGAAGAATTCTACCATTTGTCCATTTCTGTGTCATTTGGATAGCACAGCCAGTGCTCAATAAAGGCATCAGCTAAAATGACCATCATGGCTGGACAAATTGATTCCTTATGCAGGAATAAACTGCCCATGAGCTGACTGAGAGTTTGCTATCTTAGTCCCCATACTATTTCCCTGGAATCTAAAGTTTATAGTTATGTCTAGTTGCTTCTCAAGAATGACTGCATCATTTCTTTTTTGTTTTTTATTAAAGGATTTTTCACTCATTTTACATACCAACCATAGATACCCTTCTCCTCCCTCCTCCCCCCCAGCCCGCCCCCCAACCCCCCCATTCCCATGGAGAGTCTCCAGAGCCTGGCACACTCAGTTGAGGCAGGTCCAAGAACCTCCTCCCTGTGCCAAGGCTGTGCCAGGTGTCCCTCCATAGGCACCAGGCTCCAAAAAGACAGCCCCATGCACCAGGGATGGATCCCAATCCCACTGTCTGGGGGCCTCCAAACAGTTCAAGCTAAACAACTGTCTCAAGCTTTTATAGGGCCCAGTCCAGCACCATGGGGGCTCCACAGCTATTGGTCCACAGTTCATGCATTTCCACCAGCCTGGCTTGCTATCTCTGTATATTTTCCCATCATGATTTCAATGTCCCTTGTTCATAGAATCTCTCCTCTCTCATCAGTTGGACTCCTGGAGCTCTACCTGGCGCCTGGCTGTGGATCTCTGCATCTGCTTCCATCCATCTCAGGATGAGGCTCATGGGGCCTCCTCAGCTATGAGTCCACAGTTCATGGGCCTCCACTAGTTTGGCTGGTCATCTCTGTACACCTTCCTGTCATAATCTCGTTGTCCCTTGCTCATAGAAGGCCCCATCTCTCCCATTGATTGGACTCCGGGAGCTCAGCCTGTTGCCCGGCAATTGATCTCTGCATCTGCCTCCATCAGTCTCTGGATGAGGGCTCTAAAATGGCAGTTAAGGTATTCATCCATGTGAATACTCACTGGATTATGCCAGTTCAGGTTCCCTCTCGATTATTGCCAATAGTCTAAGGTGGGGTCATCCTTGTGGATTCCTGGGAACCTCCCTAGAACTCTGTTTCTCCCTATTCCCATGATGTCTTCATTTATCATGGAATCTCTTTCCTTGCTCTCCCACTCCGTCCCTGTTCCAGCTCGAACCTCCTGTTCCCCTATGCTCACATCCTCCATCCCTTGCCCCCTGTTACCTCCCCTCAACCCTGATCTGCCCATGTAGATCTCCTCCCACTTCACCCTCACTGGGTGATCCATGCATCCTTCCTAGGGTCCTTGCTGGAGCTGTGGGTTGTAGTCTGGTTATCCATTGCTTTAAGTCATAATATTATAGTGGCTTCAAAACTATCCTTCAGTATTTGCATGAAGTTCAAAAACGAAGTTCTGTGGTGATATTTTTAATCTGTGTTCCCCAATAAAATTTATCTGAGGATCGGAGGAAAAAAGGGGTTGCTAGCCACTAGTAGTAAAACAATAGTCATGCAAGTTAGCACACACCCTTAATCCGTTTGTTTCTCTGTGACTCCAAGGTCACATTGGGAACTAGGGGAAGGGGGCAGTGGCACATGCCTTTAATCCCAGCGTCAGCCATAGAGTTCTAGAGGTCCATGCAGACAAGACAGAAAGTGATGTAGCTTGGTGAGGATAGGATATGAGTTAGCAAAATGGACAGGCATAAAAAGCCGGGTTAGGCCGGAAGTCTCTCTCTTCTCTTCGCTTCGCTCCTTGGAAGTAGCGGCNNCGTTGGTGAGGTGAGGCTAGTGGTGGCTTGCTCCTAATTCCTTTGATCTCTGTCAGATTTTCACCCCTATTTCTTGTTCTGTGTGTTTATTAATAAGACTGGTTAGAAGTTTGTCTTACAAAGTTCTGATCGATAAAAAGTCTTCATGTGTTCACTGGAGAACCCACTCTCTTGTTCTATTATTTGCTATTCTAAGCACTTGAGAGTCCTTTGTGTCTGTCCTGTTGGTGGGTGAGGAAAGGGATTGGAAAGTATGTAGTTGTCAATAGATCTGAACCAGGTTTGGTCAGTTCCACTTACTTCATATACTCCTTCATATCCATAACTGTTGCTCGACCTCTTCTAGGGGGAGAAAAATCACAGAATATAGTTTATCTGGGTGTCCAGGAACATGAGGATTGCATTGGAGCTTAGCCAGCAATTGGATTCAGAGGGCACCGTTCTTGAAAATTTGTACTAGGAGCATTGCTGGCTTTCCCAAGTGAAACTGGAGCTAATGCAACAGAGATACTGGAAACTAGAAGAGGTTTGCCTGCACATACCTCAGGATAGTTGTCAATAAACACCAAATCAGAAACTTAAAACACCATGAGAGTCCTTAGTTAAATGTTTATAACTTCACTGTGTTCTTCTGGGGTATAAACTTTGTAGGTGACAATGTCATGTTCCAATGTCAGAAGGTTGGACAGTCAGATTAATTTTTGGCCTGAGTTGTGGCCATATTGGGAGGACAGATATTTTGAAGCCAAAGGCTTAAAACAGATCACACAGTCTTATGCTCAATGTTATTTCAGGACAACTAAGAGTGAGGGATTTAAGGTATTTCACATAGTCACTGTGACTATGTGAAATAAATTTTGCTTAGAAGAAAACTAGCCAGAGATGCTGCACTACTCTCATTGGGCTGTAGCATTAGTAATGTTACCAAAACATCAACCACTCAAAACTAGACTTATTTCCTGAAAGTACTTAAATTTATACTAGATAAATTTTGAAAGTAACACATAATTGTTATGAGAAATATTTTAGTTCCAGAAGGCTTGAGGCTGGATCAAGTTTAATGTATTCACAGAGGGATCAGGCAAGAAGATAGAGGATGAGATTGGTAGAAACTGAGGCCATGGGGACAAATTTTGCAATCTAGTAAAGGAAGAACATTCTGAGGTGGAAACCTAGAAAAATGTCCTGGACTAGAAAGATGGAAGAAATATGTAAAGGATTTTTCATCAAGGCAGGAAGACCAGGTATTGAGATGAATACAGAAAGAATGATGCTCTTTTTGTGACAAGATTTAGCACAACTTTTTTTTCGTTGTTTTTCAGTATTGTCTTTGTAAAGTAAGAACCAATATCAGCTAATGAGATGGTAATAAGGTATCAAAATCAGTATCAAATCAGTTGAAAATCACCCTAAGAACTAATAGAGTCAAAGAAGTCAGAGAACCTATCTTTAATGCAGATGGCTAGTAGCCCATGGTAAGCATGTGTTTAGAGATGCATGGCAGGCATGACTTTACACAGTACCATGTCTGTCCAAAACAGTATGGAGTAGGTGCAAAGTTCAATTTAACCCAAGTAGGAATTTTATCAGATGTGTTTGATTAAATAAGAAAACAAAGTCTGGCATATCAAGTTGAGGCAGGACCAAAGCCCCTTCCCCCTGTATCGAAGCTGAACAAGGAGGAATGGATGGGGGTTGGGGTGGGCAGAGGAAGGAGGGTGAGCAGGAGGGGGGAGAGAGGGGGAACTGTGGTTGGTATGTAAAATGAAAAAAAACTTTTAAATAAAAATTAAAAAAATAAGAAAACACAGCAACTAGTGCGGATCAGATGAGAGGAAAAGAATGCAAGCTAGATCTTGCTCATTATATTCACTGTTTGGAAGTTAGTGTGCACAAAGGAAAGTAGAGGATACTAATAATACATGTCTATTTATTGGAAGAATGATTGAAATCTAATACATGCAATCTCAGCTTAGCAGAAAAGCACGTGAGGGGAGAATAAATTTTACANCAAATGCTGGTAGAATTTATGAATTGTAAATGTCACAGGTGGTGACATTTAAATACAGGCAAGCTTCTTACCATTTTCACTTACTTGCAATAATTTTGCATATTTACAGAGTCTCATGAGGTAACTTCACCTCCACAAGCAATGCATAATGATCAAATCAGTGTAAAAAATATTTCATCCTCATTATCATTTGCTTGTGTTTGAAGCCTTTAAGCCCCTTTAGACCAGTTCTTTGTGAAATATAAAGAAACCACCATGGATTATAACCATGCCACTGTGCTCTGGGTATTTATCTTTAGGAAACTTTATTTGCTTCTAAATTAAAATTGCAGCCTAGAATGATGATCGCAATGACTTATTAAAGACACCTGGCTCAAAGGCCAGCACGTAGAAGCATTCACAGCTATGCCATGCGGCTCAGGGGTGGGAGAAAGACACCAATGGGGCAGCCTGGGTCTTCATGGTCCAGCCTACCTGAAGCATCCACAGGCTCACAAGATGCCATGTGGCACAGTCAGGTGGAAGACAACCAAGGCACAGCCTGAGATCTCACTCTCCAGCCTGCCTTAAGCATCCTAGGCCCGCCTAGCACCACGCAGCACAGGCGGGTGAAAGACCACCTATGAGGCAGGCAGCCTGGGTGACCATAGTCCAACTTGCCTGAAGCATCAACAGGCCCACATGATGCCACGTGGCAGCTGAGGGAGGGGTGTGCAAAATATACAAACTGGGCAGCTTGGGTCCTCACAGTCGGACCTGCCTGAAGCATACACTGGAGCCCTCAGATACCATGAGGCTCAGGAGGGCAAAAGACACCTAAGGGGCAGCCTGGGGTATCATGGTCCAGCCTGCCTGAGGCATCCACAGGCCAGCCTGATGCCATGTGNCAGCTCAGGGGGGCAAAAGAAATAAATGGGACAGGCANGTTCCACACGGTCTGGTCTGCTAGAAGCATTCACAGGCCCACNTGATGCCATGCAGCATAGGCTAGTGAATGACACTCATGGGACTGCTGAGTACTCACAACACTGTCTGCCTGAGGCATCCCCAGTCCTGCTTAATACCATGGCGCTCAGGCAGGCCAAAGACACCCATGGGACAGCCTAGGGCATCATGGTCTGGCTTGCCAGAAGCATCCACAGGCCCACTTAATGCAATGGAGCTCAGGAGGGCAAAAGATATACACAGGGCACACTGGGTACTCACAGTCCAGCCTGCCTGAAGAATCCACAGGACTCCCTGATGCCATGGCACTCTGGTGAGTAAGCCTCGGTCCTCCTGGTCTAGCCTGCCTGAGTTATCTACAGGCCGGTTTCCTGCCATGGGATGTTGTGAGGATGTGTGACATTATGATGAGCAAGTATATGGTGGAGAAATGGGGAGAAATAGAGGCAGAATGGTTAGCGTGCCGTGGTAAGTGTCAGTTCTGAAGAAGTGAGCATGGTGAGGAATGGGCTGATGTCTGTGGCCTGCTTGCCACCTGGGACTACTGTGGCGTCTGAGCCTGCACTGCTGCCCTGGGCCATGTCTGGGTTTGTGGTCCTACTTCAGCTGGGGTCTGTGTTGGTGTCCATGACCCATGTTGTCATCAAGGTCACAGAATGCCTGGGATCTGGGCCATCACCTGTGCCCATTTTGGTGTCCGAGGGCCATGCTCCATCTGAGGCCATGTTGATCTGACTGGCCTGTACTGGCTCTGGGGNACATGATCACAGGTTGCTTCTGGGGGCCATGTCTGGGTCCATAGCTCGGCAGCAGTCAGAGGCTATGTTGGTGTCCATGGTTTCAGTAACCAGTGAGAGCCATGTGGATGACCAGTGTCTGGTCAGACACTTGAGTCCATGTTGGTATTCAAGGGCCATGCTACTGTTGGGGCCATGCTAATNTGAATGGCNTATCCTGCCACCCAGAGCCATTGTGACATCTGAACTTGGGTTGTGGCATATGGCCATGTCTGGGTCCATGGCCCTACCTCAGCCAGAGTCTGGGTTGATATCCATGGCTCCTGATACCACTGAAGGTGATGCAAATACCTGGGGTCTGGGCCATTCCTGACACTAGGTGGGGATCTGAGGATCATGGCGCAGCTGGGGCTATAAAGATCTGAGTGGCCTACACTGCTACAAGGTGCNATCCAGTCTCGGGCTGCAGCTGAGGTTCACGGCCCAACTGCAGGCAGAGTCTCTGTTGACGTCTATAGCTTCTGATGCCATTGAAAGCCATGCTGATGCCAGAGGTCTGGATAACTACCTGGGCCCAGGTTTGTGTCTGAGGGCCACACTGCCATTGCAGCCACACCGGATCTGAGTGGCCTGCACTGCCACCTGGGGCCAAGATGACATCCAAGCCTGGGCTGCTGCTGAAGACCATGTCAGACTGTGTTTCTATCACAGCCAGGGTCTGTGTTGAGGTCTGTGGCCCATGGTGCCACCAAAGGCTACACAAATGCCTGGGATCTAGGCTACAAAATATGACCAAGTTGTTGCCTGAGGCCCATGCTACTGTCAGGGCCATGCCTATCTGAGTGGCCTGAGCTGCCACCTGGGGCCATGGTATTGTCCCAGCCAGAGCTGCTGCCAAGGGCCATATCTGGGTCTATGGTTCTACCATGGCCAGGATCTGGTGCATTAATCAAAGAGAGTGTGTATGGGCCTAGGAGAGATGACTCTGCCTCTTTAACTGACTATAGACGTCAACAGAGACTCTGCCTGCAGTTGGGCCGTGAACCTTTGAAAGCTGACAATGTCTACCTGACTCAAATGGCTTAGACTCTCTGTAATGAATACACAGCCCCTAGTGAGATATGCAGTCTGATTGATGTTGTCCAAATGCATAAGAGAGCTGTATTCTTCAATGTGTCCTTCTCCCTCACCACATCTCTCCTCATTCACTTTAATTAAAGGATTAGTGGAGAGGTTGGGAAGACATGGAGGAAGTTCCTTCTTCTCTGGGTTCAGGTAGCAGAATTAATGAAAGACAGACTTGGACAGAACACAAATTTCATCTTATCCTTCATGTGGATTTTTCCTGATCTGTGACATCTGAAGTAAGAATTAGTAACATAATATACATGATGAGAATGAACTCTTATCTAATGCTTTGTGATTGGTAAAACGTTAGTTGTTTTTGTCTGTGTGTGTTTGGCTACTTTTTGTTATTTTGCATTTAGTGTTAATTTCTTGATTGCAATTAAATTTATACTTTGGATTTTCTAAGTCAGAGAGGGTTAGAATTCTTCAATGAATTCCTGGGATGTGTAATATTCTTCAACAGTCCCACATTCTGCAATTCAATCTACTAATGTTTGCAAATTATTTTATAGGTTAATTGTTAATCTTAATTTACAACATGATTGGATTAAGAAATACCTGCACTAGTAAAACACAACTCTGGGGTATCTGCAAAGGCATTTAGAGACAATCACATCCAGAGGGCTATGATCTAATGAAATGGGTTAATGTTTGGGTATGTTAATAATAGATAAAAATATGTGAACTGAAAATTGTAGACAAAGAACATGTGGCTTTTAAAGGGATTGGAGCTGTTTCAAGGAAGCCAAGGGGGTAAGGAAGATGGTACAGTGTGTAAAGTAGATGGGGACCTCAGTTCAGACACCCAGAATGTACAAAAATGTTGGCTCAGTGGTGCATGTCTTTAACCCTAAAACTGTGTAAGATAAAGGGAGCATTATAAAAGCTCATTGGGCAGCTACGACAACCTGATTTAAAAGCTCCAAGTTTAGAGAGTGAACACTGATCTGTCTCAAAAGATAAATATGGTGAGCAATGGAGGAGGGACACTTTACATGTCTTTCTCTGGCTTATGTGTACACTTACATGCAGATATACATACATCTACAATAAACAAGTACACACACACACACACACACACATACACAAACACACATACACTTTGCATTGGAGTAATAGATTTGCCTTGAATGTATCACAGGAATTGGCCAGACTCAACCTGTCTCAGTCTCCTGACTGTAAAATTTTAAACTTATTTCAATGACTTTTTCTTGTGTTCTGTACACATTCATTCTGCTTCTAGATTGAACCCTTCAAAAGAGCAACTGGAATGGCTGAAGAGGCTACATGGTGAAGCTGGCAAAGCCTACAGCATCTTGGGTCTCTGTGGTAGAAACTTTCCCAGTTGTACCATGACCTCTCTATCCTTATGATTTTCCTCTCTCCAATAGGCTACTGTCTGTAGTTTGCTCTACCTTCTGTATTCTTTAGTTTGCAATAGTTGATTATCTTAAATATTCTTAGGATTAATGCCCATTTTAGCAAATCTTTATTCTATCTTATTAAAGGTAAGACTTGTCAGATATGCTCAATACTGATGTTTTCTTAAGAATTTACATAAAATATTATTGGTATTTTTATAGAGCTATATTTTTTAGGTCAGGGTTATTTGATCAGCATACAATGTGAAGAAAAAATGGAAACTGTCTTCATTTTATCTTTTTTGACGCTTGGAGTTACTGTTTCTTGTAGCATGGTTGAGATGCGTCTCTTATAGATCCTAATTACAATTAAGTGAATGAGGTAGGAATGTGGACTAGTGACAGAATTATCTCAGCTTTTCTCCTGAGGGAAGAAATCCTTCAGGTTTTTTCTGTGTTATTTTACCTGGTGAAATGGGTCTGCACTGCACTTTTATCATTAATGTAGTGCATGGCATGGCTGTATTCTAGCTTTTCCTTTTGACCCTCGTCTAAACAAAAAAGCATGCATATGTGTACATACAGCAGCTTTTAGCCTTTCTAACCTCACCTTCATGAGGTTTCTGGAAAACTTGGAAACTTTCTTAGAGAAAATCCTTAAGTCACATTCATATAACCTCTAAAAACCAATCACTGTGGAAGGACTACAGGAAATATCAATTAAAAAAAAAAAAAAAAACCCTCACTTGAAGCATAAGGAACTCCAATGTGTTAACTTTAGAACCACAATAAGGACCATGTCTTAAAATTGAGTGGTCCTTCCAAGTCACTCCTTGCCTTACAACTGTAGTATACTTGCAATTAGTACTAGTTACTTTTCTTAATACTAGGTCACAATACTAGGCATACACAACTCTTGAGGGATGTGCGTTTGCTTGGAATCCCATTTTCATATGGATCAGTCCATCAGAGAAGGGAAGGTACGACAGAACCAAGCAGTTTCCATCATGATGGCCAAGATGTAAGGAAAAAGAGAAGGCTATACGGGTAGAAGTCAGGACAAGATATAGCACCCAAGGTGATGTGTTAGTAACCACTTNTTCAACTAGTCTCTATAGCCTACATTTCACTATCTTCCAACAAAGATGTCATATAATGAATCTGTCATATAAGTAAACCATTCATTATGTCAAGAGTCATTATGAACTAATCATTGGTAGAAATATCTATACTTCGTCCTTCAAAGTTACTTTATACTAATCATTTAGGGATTTTTTTAAATCAAAACAGATTGATGGGATCCAGGAAGTGCCCACATGGCCTTACCCATCTCTGCTGAAGGGAGACACTGTCTTCAGTAGTATACTCACTGATAAACTCACCGTAACTCAGTGAAAAAACATTGGCTACACAGAACACCCTGTTTAGGACNAGAGAGACATTTCAGTGGTTGAGATNTCTTGCTGCTCTTACAAAGGACCAGAGTTCTGTTCCTAACACCCCCATGGTGTGGCTGACAACCATCTGTATATCCAGCTCCAGAGTATCTGTTGCCATCTCCTATTCTTTAAAGACATGCATACATATGTGACCATAAACAACACAGACATACATATGTACACATAAGCACAAATATAACAAACCTTTAATTAAAAAATAACAGGCTGGTTAAACTCAGTGGGCCACCAAAGAAAATGAAGGGCATGCATGTGGGAAAGGTTTATAGGGAGGCTTCTGGTCATCTTAAAATTCAAAATCCATTTAGTTCCACTCCAACAGTTCCCCAAATGTCAGCATTTTCCACACTGTCCAATAGTCTAAGTCCAGAATCGCACTTAGACTCCAGGCAAAATCTCAACTGTGACCTCATGTAGAATAAAAACAAAAAAAATGTCACAGGGGAAACATGCCTACTCCAAAGGAATGCAATAGGAGAACAGCAAGGNAATATCAGATTAAATGACAAGAAAGACCCCAGTGTGTCAGACATTAAGTTGTATAACCCTCTACCTGTCATCTGTGGAATGTAGTGCCATGATGTGAGTGTGAACAAACTTCAACAGTTTCACCCCTGTGATTGTCCATTTCTCCATCTCGTGTGACTTCCTTCATGAGCTGTATTCTCAATGCTTGTAGCTTCCCTTGGACTGAGATCCATGATCCTGGCATTTGGGGATCTCTGTTATTTGAAATCTCCATTATAGTTTTGTATTTACTCTCACTGCTTCATAAATTGCTATTTCAGGGGCTCCCTACGTAGATTCTGAACCTGGGCCCATTACCTCACTTCTCAGACCTTTCTTTCAAACCATGAGAGAAACCTCCTTGATCTCACACACTAAAAATTTTCATATCTTCAAAAGCAGTGCCTTAGCGTTGCTGCTAAGTTCTTCTAGCAGCTTGAGCTGCNTCAAGATGCCTTGGACCAGGCTTTAGTGACTTCTAATTTGCTGAATGGCTGAATCCAAGAAAATACTACCCTAGATAACCCTCTTTGTAGGGTACATTGGCAGCTGTATAGCTTTCAAAGTTTTGTATTCATTTTCTTAGATAGGTGTGAACAAATATAGGTTTGTATATTGTAGGGCACCAATGACAGATGAAAGAAATAGTTCCACCCTTGTACAACTTGGTGAACCAATGAGTTTATTAAACTTACAGAACNATGGATGAAGTTTTAATTANAGAAACAGAGAAAATTCAACNATCTGCATCACCACAAAGCCACATGCTATCATGGGTGACAATCTAATGGAAGCTGCTTCACTGGTGTCCCAACTTTTGTCAATATTCTAACTCCTACAACTTAACTCCCTCTCAAGACTATGTGCAGCTGAGGGACATAGCTGAAATTATGAGCAGGAGTCTGATGACTCTGCTTTCTTCTACTGGGGAGTGTTAGCATTTCATTACAACTATTACGGACCTAAATATGACTTAAACTGTTTTGATTATTCCACTGTCATGACTACATGGTTTAGGTTATTTCTGTTCTGTGATGTGAATGAGATGGTCTAGTTGAAAATATTTTTAGAAAGATAAATGAATCATGTTGATTTGTAGAGGTAATTAAATATTGAGTAATTTGTAGAAAACTGATAGTGACTGCATGAAAAATTTTGAGGCTTTCCTTAATCTGGAATATAATAAAGCCAGGTAAGCAGATGTCCACTTACACAGCTATACAAGAAGCTAAGAGCAAATGTTAAAGTTGTGTTAGAGTGGTTTCTGCTTTGTTTATTTTTATAACCCAAACCCATGATGCAAAAATGTACATTCGTAAAGAGTTGCATTTTTAAAATTCTAATAATATTTAACATATTTGCCTATCATCCTTTAATTTTACATATTGTAATTTCTTTTAGTATTAATTATAATTTCAGAAGGGCTGAATGTTAAATTTTCTTTGAAAAAATGTATTGAGCATGATGCCAATACTCAATGAGTATTTNCTTTATTTTATGTACTATTATTAATTTAGATGTCAAATTGATATTTGATATATTAGAAAAAGGCTTTGTTTTGTGTATGTGGTCTTCAGTGTAATGCTTTGCTGTACAAATGCATAGTGAAATGGTTAATAATATGCGTATTGGTTTTGCTGTGTGTAACTGTACTAGGTGATATTCACAGGACTAACTTAGGCCTTTGTTAACCATATTCAGATGTGGTAGATCTAAAAATTCCACCAAGCTTCATACAGAAGAATTTTCTTAGGGTTAGAGAAACAATGATTTCCTTTTATTATTTATAATAAATATAAATA
>LZPO01067464.1:4423-26779 GCA_001675575.1 Neotoma lepida
AGAGGTTGCTGTTTGATCATGTATAATCAGTCACACTCTTGTATAATTACATTCTTTCTGGCTTTTCTTGGCTACCTTCCATGCCCTATACTTTCTTCTACCCATAACTAACTTATTGGTAGTAGGTCTCTTTCAGTACTCTGTGACCCAGTCCATGGCCTGTACCTCCTTAGATCATGTAAAACTGCCTGTTATTCATGTTCTATGTCCTCAGTACCTTCCTCAGTTCATTCCATGCTAGAGTTGTCTGTCTAGCTTCTTCAGAAACATAAGGCTTCCATCTTGTCATTCCTACAGCTTGGTCCTTTTTTTTTATCTTCTCTTTTCTAGACGTATTAGATGAAGAAGTTCTTTCTTCCAGAAAATAGAAGCAAGAGGCTGTGTCTGTGTTGGGTAATCATGTAGGGAAAGCTAAGCTGAGCCTGGCAGCAAAGGATCTTAGNGGATAGAAAGCAACAGGGAGAAACTGGAGAAATCCTAGCATAAATTGAGGCAATACCTTGACCTATAAAGGACCACCTTAATATTCTACAAAGAAAAGGGATATCTAAATCTAAAACATATGGTGGAAAATAGAAGCAAGAGGCTGTGTCTGTGTTGGGTAATCATGTAGGGAAAGCTAAGCTGAGCCTGGCAGCAAAGGATCTTAGNGGATAGAAAGCAACAGGGAGAAACTGGAGAAATCCTAGCATAAATTGAGGCAATACCTTGACCTATAAAGGACCACCTTAATATTCTACAAAGAAAAGGGATATCTAAATCTAAAACATATGGTGGAAATTAGAGCATTGGGTGAAAATAAGAACGTCAATCTACTCATCCGTCCATTCCTTCACTTCAACCTCAGATTCTGTTCAGGGATCTTAGAAATCATCCCCATGTCAGCNCATTAATAATATGCTGCAGGCTCTCTGAATCCCATTGTGTTCCCCTTTTACTAAAATCTTATGCCTTCCCATCCATGCATGGTCTAACTTCCAACAAAATAATTCAACATAAAGAATAGAAAGTAGAAGTTGAAAAAATTATCTTAACACAGTGGCTGTCATAAGCAGATCTTTAGAGCCATGGCTTTTAGAGCATGCNCACATTGGTGTTTTGGCACAGGAGATGCTATAGAAAGCTCCTAGCNGGGTAAGCAACTGTAAAGTTTTATGTCAAAGCACTTTGTAAACAAACTACTATTCAAATGAAAGATATTANCATGCAGAAACAGCCAACTTTCCTTTGTTCTGATCTTTTTCTTCTCTCCTCTTATTGACAGAATTATTGTTCATTCTATAATGAAAATCTGTCACAGTATGACAGGCTCTATAGGGCAGCTCAGCAAACAATAACATGCTAACGGTCATAGTGTGAGCTTCCTTTCTGCCTCTTATGTCATTCTCTGCTCTGAATAGAATTGTGGATTCAAGACCACATTTATTTTTGGTTTTGCTTTTGTTTCTACTCTTTTTAATTTTCTTACGTTAGAAAGATGTTGTTGTTTTCTTTTTCCAAAAACCTTTCAATTTATTCTCCCAAGTTTCAGATTGAATTCTCACTATTGACTTCAGGGGTGTAAGTTATTCTCTATTTGACAGAGTTAACCCTGTCAACCTTTCTATTAAGTGTGAACCCGGGGGTCACAGGTTGATAAGTGAAAGGTCCAGGCAGGAGAATTCATATAAGTAGTAAGTGCAGGACTCTTTCAACCCTAGCAGGTGTGGGGTGTAACTACCTCATGAAGTCATTTAGAGTGTGTGATCAATGGCGGTGACTGTAAAAAAATATCCTCTCTGTCTTTACAGTGGGGATTCCTTTTTCTTCAGCAAATGCTTGCACTGGCTTTCTTCCTGAGGCTGATGATGTAAGTCCATTCTGAGCACTAGGCATCTGATGTTTGAAATATCTTGACATTTTAGTATTGGGTGAAAACTGACTGAGGTCTGCAACTTTTACATGAGCGGTCCAGGAATCGTCCATCATTCTTAAAATTTAGCACTCTCTCCATGGTTTTTAATAATCTATGATTGATTTGACAGTTTTCTTATGTATATCTTTAGTGTGACCAAACTCACTCAGAAATAAGAATGAAATATATTTGAAACAAGTCCAATCATAATTCTTATACCTTGCATAAATTGTTGTGCATGAAACAAAAAGATCTAAGAAGAGTGTTTCTTGGAAGATAATCAGAAAATGTCTAGCAAAATAAACATATATCTTGANATTTTCTTTTCATTTACCTTGTGTTTCTTATGTTTGATTCTTTAACACTTCATCTTCATACATAGGTGAATTGTTGTGTATTCTCTATTTTTAAGAGTTTTATTTTAAGTTTATATTAAAGTAAAGTTTATTTAAGTATCTGTTTGTTTGCAGGGTGTAGGGTAATAGACACATGAGTGTAGATGTGTGGGGAGGATAAAAATGGGTATCTGATCCCCAGGAGCTGAAGTAANAGTTAGTTACAGGCACTAAGAACTAAACTCAGGTCTCTGTAACAGCAGCAATTACTCTCAAGCACTGAACTATCTCTTCAGCCACACACATTCTACTTTTAATAAACAAAGTCATCCATAAAACCAAAAAATAAATTGTTTGACACTCCACCCCTATTATCAATGCCTGAGGCAAGTGGGAGAACTGGTCCTGAGGTGACAAGAGGGAGAGAGCTGGCCCTGTCCCTCATCAGCTCCAGCACTCTGGAAAATGTGTCCTAGTCATACCTGGGCAGCACAGGAGAGCTGACTCTGAAGGTGTAGGTGTGAGAGATCTGACCCTGAGAACATGAAAGCAGGAGAACTGGCCCCGTCCCTTGCTCACTGCTGCAAGGGGTGAACTCACTAGGACAATGCAAGGGAACTCACCCTGGTGGTGAGGACAAAGATAAGCTGGAGGGCTGACCAACCATGCAACAACCCAGGCCCAGAACCTGGGTTGTGTGCTGGCCCACCCCAACATTCANCCTATCTGTGATCTACTGGAGCACATGAAGGGATCAAGCCTGTAGACCCAGAGCTGCAGTATTTCCATAATACAAGGAAACAGTAGAATAATGAAGGGGGAGTTCCAGTAAGCCCAGCATCAATACTGTAGCAGAAACCAGAGGCCTCAAACCAAACCAATGACTGCAACGAACATTTGCAAGTAAAGATATATGGACAAAAGGGTTTACTGTATGACTCACTGTGTCACACTACAGCTTCCATGATGAGATTCACTTTTTCTTTCTCTTTATTTTTTCTTTTTACTCTTAACTTTTATTTTATTTTATTTAGGGGTAGGGGTTTGCAAGGACAGAGGGTGGATGTGAAGGGATGGGGAAATTTATGGGATGGAGATACATGATGTGAAAGACACAAAGAATAAATAAAAANGGAAAAATAAATAAATAAATTGTTATGATGTTTAGGAAAAAATAACCAAAGAGAAAGTCTCATCATAGTTGATATTTCTAAGGCAACAAATAATTAAATAAATAAATAAATAAAAATGGAAAAATAAATAAATAAATTGTTATGATGTTTAGGAAAAAATAACCAAAGAGAAAGTCTCATCATAGTTGATATTTCTAAGGCAACAAATAATTCAATGAATAAAAAAAGTATAGAACTCTCATAAATACAAGCCCTTCCGTGGTTTGCTATGAATTAGCCAGCTATAATATGTAGTTGCCTGTAGTCTTTGAAATTTTGATTGTAGATTTAAGGGTTACATTCAATATTGACTGATTTATCTGCACATATTTTACTTTTTTGTCAACATAAATCTAATAGTTTAAAACTTCTAATTTTGAGAACATTGTCCAAACTGCAAAGGGAATTTTTCTTTTTTTTCTCTTTTTTTTATTCTTTCGTACAATACATCCCAACTGCAGCCTCCTCTCCCTCCCTCCAAGTCCCTCCCCATCTCCCCTATCCTCCAGACCTGCTGTTCCTCCTCTTCCCTTCAGAAAAGAGCAGGCCTCCCAATGATATCAACCAAACATGACATAACAAGATGCAATAAAACTAGACATAAACCCTCACATGAAGGCTGGACAAAGCAAACCAGTAGGAGGAAAAGGGTCCTACAAGCAGGCAAAAGAGTCAGAGACACCTCCACTCCCACTGTTAGGAGTCTCACAAGAACACCAAGCTACATAGCTATAACATATATGCAGATCTAGCTCAGACCCATACAGGGTCCATGATTGTCACTTCAGCTTCTGTAAGTACCTATGAATCCTGCTTAGTTGATTCTGTGGGTTACATTTGCCTAGTGTCATCAACCCTCTGGCTCCTACAATCCTACCTCCCCATCTTCTTCAGGGTTCCTCAAACTCTACCTAATGTTTGGTCATGGGTCTAATGGCTCAGCAGTTAAAGGCTAGGATCANACGCAAAGCGAATTTTCATTTAGAAAACCTCTATTGAGAAATTAATTACTTATTATTATTCTGACTATTTTCTGATCNATGAATTGTCATTAAGCTTATAACATCATTCTCTAGTTCCATGTTCTTAGCACCTCTTCCCNNATTTCACAGCCACTTATCAAAGCAAGGAGTTTATCCTGTTTCACCACTCTGAGCATCCTTCATAATTGTCTTGTGATAGTTAAAACTGCAGATAATTCACCTATAAAACATATCTATTTTTAATGTGTTCCACTTCTTCAAATCTTCTGCCTCCTATGAAATCTGAAGTCTAATTTGAAGTTCAAAATAAAATCTCTCCAGCACTATGAAGATTTANGGCATCCTACATGACTAGATTTTTTTAAACAGGAATGAAAAGAGTAAACATCAGAAAGAGGAGATTCAACTTTGAAGGGGAAAAAGCTAATAATATGTAAGAATTCATCTNCCAGCTTTAAATGAGTCCATGCATTCCAGCCTTGACAAACTGAATTTCAAAATGATGACAAAATTCAACAGCAATATTTCATGGCCACAGTCACAGACACTGGAAATCTTGTAATGGATATACAAGATCTGAAGATTGAAAATGGGCATGGGGGATATCAAGAAAATTAAAGGAGACAAAAAGGATAAGAGAATGGTGCAAAGAGAAACCATGTATCCTTTGCCTTTCAGTATTTTTCCTACAAGTGATAGTTGCATTCAGGGTCAAAATTCCAGAAAATATTTCTTTCTTTTTATGTAAATATTTGGAAAGTTANTTGTAAAGTGATGTAGAAAGAAAGGGTATTTAAGACAGAACAACCAAATCAGTCATTGAAGAAAAGTTTAGAAGGATGTGATATCTGATTTTGGGAGTTACTCTGAAGCGTAAGTGAAATACATCAATGTTGTCATCAAAAGAGTCATTGGATTCCATAAAAAGAATTGAGTCCAAAAAAACCCCACACATANATCCCTAATTGTNTCCCTTTATTGAGTGAAGAAAAGTAGTTTTTCAACACATACTGCTCAAACCTTCAGAAAGCTACATTCTAAAAATTATCAAATTTCTATCCATTCTCTCTATAATTTACTAAAGCTAATGCATAATATATGATNTGCATAAATGGAAGAACTAAAAACTACAAAGATTCTAAAAGTACACAAGAAATATTTGGTTAAGCCATGACATCTCAGCCAAAACACCAGAAGTAAGATGTGCTTTAGATTAATAAGCCATATTTCATCCAAATNGGTCACATGCTCTTCAAAAGGCAGTTAAGAACTGTAAAGAAAGCCATAGAGTTGGAGTAAATATTTGAAATTGTATATCTGATAAAAACTTTGAAACTGTAATTTTTTAAAAATATAAACAAAACTCTCAAAGCTCAATTAAGGAATGCACACAGATTCAAATAAGAAAAGACACAAGATATGAATAACAGTTTACCAAAGAGGATATACCCTCAACACATAAATAAATAAANAGTGACTTGACAGTATTAATCAAGAAAGTGGAAATTCAATCTACAATACAATACCATGNATTATCTATTAAGTTAAATATAATAAAAGCAATTGAACATGTTATGGGCTGGAAAAGACAATGAAACAATTGACTCTGCATACTGCTGCAGGAGCTTTGACATGGTACAGTCAACTTTAAAATGTTTGACATATTCTTTAAAGATCATGAATACAACCACTAACAAACCTACTCTACTCATAAATGGTATTTGTAATGATTAACCGTGATTGTACAATTGATGGAAGATTATCTAGATTAGGTTAACTAAAGTGAGATGACCCACTCCAAAAGTGAACAGTAACCTTCCATTGACTGGGATTCCAAACTAAACAAAAGAGAGAGGAAGCTGGGCATAAGCATTCATCTCTCTTTGTTTCCTGACTGTGGGTACATTGACCCCAGCAGCATCACATTCTTGCTGCCATGACTTCCCCACCATGACCTACTACACCAAAGAACTGTGAGACAAAATAAACCCTTCCTTCCTTATGGTACCTCTCAGTTATTTTATCACAGCCACAAGCCAAGAAACTGATGAGACAAGAAAGCAAATGTACACACACACACACTCAATGTTTCTAGAGATGTTTATAACAGCTATATTTTTAATGTCCAAAGAGAGAATGTAAGGAAAATGGGCTGGCTAAAGAAACCTACCCTGGGCCTGGAGTTCTGATAAGGAAAAGAAACACAGCCTGGGTTTGGGACCTGAGCCAGAGAAATGAGCACTTTATCCCCAAACCCAGAACTAAGGAACCATGCCCTGACTCTGAAATCAGGACCATAGTAACACTCTTGGTTCCTAGAATCAGAGTTAGTGAAAGACATGTGCCCTGGCCTTAGAATTACTGACCAAAAGCTAAGTAAGGCCAGTGAAAGAAACACAATTAGGCTCAAGTCAGGGCCCTCTCTGTGCTGGCCAACTGACTTGTAAAACTGACCAATCACAGAGCAGGAAAGTGGAACCCTGGCCTTGGAGCTCTGACCAGGGAAAGAAACACAGCCTGGGTTTGGGACCTGAGCCAGAGAAATGAACACTTTATCCTCAAACCCAGAACTAAGGAAACCTGCCCTGACTCTGAAACCAGTACCATAATAACACTCTTGGTCCCTAGAGGCAGATTCAGTGAAAGATATGTGCCCTGGCCTTACAATCAGTGACCAAAAACTAAGTAAGGCTAATGAAAAAAACACAGCTAGGCTCATAATAGGGCCCTCTCTGTGCTGACCAACTGCCTTGTGAAACCAACCAATCAGAGCAGGAAAGTAGCTGCCCCTGGCCAACTGACTTTTGAAACTGACCAATCAGAGAGCAGGAAGTGGCATCTTGGCCCTGAAGCCCTGACCAGGGATTTAACACAGCCTGGGTTTGGGACCTGAGCCAGAGAAATAACCACTTTATCTCCAAACCCAGAACTAAGGAAACATGCCCTGACTCTGCAACTAGTACCAAAATAACACTCTTGGTCCCTAGAATCAGAGTCAGTGAAAGATATGTGCCCTGGCCTTAGAATTAGTGACCAAAAGCCAAAAAAGACCAGTGAAAGAAACACAGTTTGGCCATCACATCAGGGCCATCTTTGCCCCTAGCCCACAGAACTGACCAATCCTAGGGCAGGAAAAAACTAGCCAATCCCTGTTGACTCCGCCCCCTGGCCATCTTATATAAAGGGCTCCTGCCTGGGCAGTTTTGAGCTGTTTTCTCCACCCTGGTAGAGGCAGCTACTCTCCTGGACTCTTTCTTCCCAAATAAATCTCTTCCTTAAAAGAGTTTTGGGTGTGAAGAGCTTGATTCAGCAGCCAGAAAATCTTTGCTGGGACGTCCAACAGTGGATTGAGCAAAGAGGAGCTGAACAGAAGATCTTTGCTGAGACATCCCATAGTGGACTGAGCAAAGGAGAGAGAGCTGAGTAACACTTAGGCCTGAGAAACAGAACTCTGCTAGGAAGCCCCCTTAAGTGGGGGCTAAGCAAAGCTTAGCTGTAGCAGCTTTCCAGGAGAGAAGCAGGATTGCTATATCCTGCAGGGAGACCATCCCCCCCCACACCAGGTATAGCCTGACTCTCCTGAACAGTCAGGATACCCTTCCCTGCAGAGCTGACCTGTCAGCTCTAGGCCTGACTCTCCCGAACTGTCAGGATACCCTTCTCTGCTCTCTGGAGCAGTCAGAATAANTCCCCCTCCAGGGCTGGGCTGACTCCTTGCAGCCCCAGAGGTCAGAGCTGTTCCAAGCAGCTCAAGATGTCCGAGACACCTACAGGGCAGAGCTGTTTTACACAGCTCNAGGTGTCCGGGACACCTCACTCTCCAGGGCTGGGCTGACTCTTTGCAGCCCCAGCAGTCAGAGCCCACTGAGTTGCAACTTTGTTGCTTACATTTTGGTGCCTGGACCAAGCCCACTGAGTTGCAACAAAGTACGTACAGAGAAACTATCCATACACCTGCCAAGAATTAACTTATAAGTAAGTTGTAGTCTATTCAAAAGATCATAGNCATAAATAAAAAAGGCTGAGGTCTGATGTACCCATCAGTATGCATGGTTTTATTATTTTATGCTCATGTGTATGGGTGTTTTGCCTGTATGTATGTCTGTGCACTATATGCGTGCCTGGTGCCTGCATGATGGATTCCCAGGAATTAGAGTTACAGATAGTTGTGAGCTGCCATGTGAATGCCAGAAATTGAACTCTGGTCCTCTGGGAGAGCAGCTAGTTTCCTTAAAGCCTGAGCCATCTCTCCAGTTCCCTGTATGAATGATCTGAAAATGATTGTGGCACGTAGTAGATGCCAAATAAATAATGCTTTGTATGTTGTTCTGCTAATTAAAAAGAAAAACAGTGAAAGTTAATCTATATTTACAGAAAGCAGATTAAGGGCTGCCAGATTGTGGGAGGGTACGTAGAGAAGCAGCCAAGAGAGGGTTCAAAGCTTCCTAAGAAAGGCTTTGATCGTGAGTCTCATAGTGATTGTGCTGAGTATGGTGACATACCCATATGTCACCATTTATTAAATTGTGTGTTAACCTTAACAAAGTTGTTTTTTTTTTGTTCAAAATGAATGTATTAAACATTCTGACTGTAGAAATTAGAACTGATATACCTGGGAGGGGGGGCAGATTTTTACTCTGAGCCTTGTCTAAGCTTTTGAATGTAAGCCATGCAAATGTATTTTTTTTCCTATTCAAAGTATAACTAATAAAAACTTTCTGTTTAAACTACTCCACATTAAAGAAATTAATTCTGATTATGTCATCATTCATGAATCCCTCTTCTTTTCATTCATCTTTTGTTCATCAATCAGGATTGTCAGTTCTGTCTGAGAAACTTGCATTGAATCTGCCTCCTCCTTGTTGCCATGGCTCTCACTCCATTTAGTCCATCAACTTCTAAATGTCACCTTATTGTGGAATTACTTTCTGATCTTCTCAGCAGATGACTGTTTTTGTCTCTGGTCTTCGTATTTAGGCAATGTGCTGGATAGTTTTATGTCAACTTGACATAAAGTAAAGTCGCTTGAGAGGAAATCTCAGTCAAGAAGATACTTCTACCCTATGTCTGTGAGTCATCACCAAAGGGAAAAAAAAAACTACGGAAATGATTCCTAATGGAATTCTGCTATACCCATAGATTGGTGCCTAGCCCAGTCACCATCAGAGCTTCCTCCAGCAGCTGATGAGAACAAATGCACACACAAACATTAGGTGGAGCTGAGGAAGCCCAAGGGAGAAGGGGAGGAAGGATTGTAGGAGACAGAGGAGTTGAGGACATCATAAGAACACAGTCCATAGAGTCAATTAAGCAGGGCTGGTAGGAGCTCACAGAAACTAAAGCAACAATCACAGAGCCTGCGTGGGCCTACACAAAGCCCTCTCCATACACAGTGTGATTCCTTAGCTTGGTGGGTCTTTTTTGGCTTCTAACAGTAGGAGTGGGGATGTCTCTGACTCTTTTGTCTGCTCATGGGACCTTTTCCCTCCTACTGGGTTACCTCTTCCAGCTTTGCTATGAGGGTATATTCCTTGTCTCATTGCATCTTGTTATACAGAGTTCTGTTGGTATCATTGGGAGGCCTGCACTCTTCTCAAGGGAAAGGAGGAACAGTGGATCTTGGGGAGAGTGGAAGTGGTGGAAGGACTGGGAGGCGAGGAGGGAGGGGGGACGGTGGTTGGGGTGTATTGTATAAGAGGAGAATAAATTAACAAAATTAAATTTAAAAAGAAAAGAATCCAAGTCACAGTCTTGTGCATTTAAACTATATTATCACAGAAGATGAAGGCTCACATTGTATATATCTTATTCAAGACTCTTCAGATTAATTTCTTGTTTTAATGATGAGAAATTTGAATTCTAGTATGTTTCATTGATAAATAAATGATTCACAAATTCCTTTGTTTATTAATTGTCTGTGGATAAACCCATTAGCCTCCCCTCAAAAAAAAATGAAAAGAAAAAGAAAAAAATAAACAATGCTTCTGTAAGACTGGGCTGTAAACAAGCCTTAACTAATGATTGATAAGAGAGCACCCAGCCATTGTAGGGGGTGCTACCCTCTAACTGGTAGTTCTTAGCTCTATAAGAAAGCAGTCTGAGCAAATCATGATGAGCAAGGCAGTAAGCAGCACCCTTCCATGGCCTCTGCATCAGCTCCTGCCTCCAGGTTCCTGCCCTGTTTGAGTTCCTGTCCTGGCTTCCATCAATGATGGACTACAGTGTGGAAGTATAATCTCGATTAACCCTTTCCTCTCCAACTTCCTTTTTGGTAATGGTGTTTCATTGAATAAATAGTAACCCTAACTAAGATAGACAGGTTTTTTTTCTATGACATATTTTAGAACATTTGTTATAATTTCATTATTTTATGTCTATCTTTGAGTATAATGTCATTTTGAAAGAATAACTTATTGCTACTCAATAAATATTTATTATGGTAAACATAAAGAATGGTTCATTGAGAAGTGTGGTGGGTTCAATAAGAAATGTCTATTTATGGCTCATTATTTGAACACTTACTTGGTTGCTAGTTGGTGCAGCACCTTGGGAAGGTTATGGAAGCTTTAGGAGACAGATATTTTCTGAACAATGTATGTCACTGGGGGTGGGCTTTAAGGATTTATAGCTTGCCCTACTTCTGCTTTGATCTCTATGCTTCCTGTGAGCTCATCAAATGCAATCACTATGCATGTGGTCTGCCAGGCCAGCCTCATACTCCTGTTAGTTCCCATGCCTTCCTCATCACGATAGATTCTACCCCTCTGAAGCTGCAAGTCAAAATAAACTCATTCTTTCTTAATTTGATTTTACCCGGGTATTTTATCACAGCAACAGCAATGGAACTAATAAAAAAACAAGTATCAATCCTAGATTTTAAAGGAGCTATGTAATCATTTTCACATAATATTTGGAAAGTTATTGTTTTTAAATTAGTATGTATTTAAGTATGTATTTTTGAATGCTACGTTTTCTTTTACAATTTCATGTATATATTTCATATGAGTTTTTAGTTTATAATTTCATATATGTCAAATATATATTTCATATATATACAATTTCATATATATAATATTTTTATCAGTCTTCCTCATCATCCCCTCTTGCCTCCTTCCCCCTCCTACCAAATTTCTTTTTCTTCCTCAGTGTCCCTACATACAAGCCTTTTTTAAATCTGTGGCCCACTATCTATATTAGGGTTGCATGCATAAGCATGGGTTGGGGTTATTTGATTGAGTGAGGGCAATGTACCCATGACTTCACCACTGAGGAATACAACTCTCTCTGCTCCTGCAATACTTAGCTAACTAAAACTCCTTTAGAGAGTTGGGCTCAGTCTAGGACTATATGGAGAAAATTTTGATCAACAAGAGGAATCTATTTAAAATCTATTCTAATTACATGGTTAACATATGAAATTGCTAAATTTAAAAGAGTAAACATTACCGATGATTAAAAGCCAGTTTTAAATACCATACCTAATCACTGCCTTTACATGACTGAAGCCAGGGGACAGTTGGGCCTGCACTAGTTCTGTGGTGACGCTCAGAACCAGGGGCAGGGTGTCTAGGTGGTGGCATTCCAGGCAGGAGGACTTAGGAAGAGGTGTGCCCTCGCCTGCGAAGACTGCTGTGTGTCCTCCATACTGCTGGGACCAGTGTAGGAACAGCCACTGCCTGGAGACCGTGACCCTCCAGCCTGGCAATGAGACACCTGAAACCTAACAGGAAGTGACCTTGGCTTCCTGCCTGACTCAGCTGAGCCTGAATCCTACCTGTAGGCAAGAGCTGACTCTGATCCCTGGCCCAACCAAGCTGACCCTACCTTAGTCAGCGATACTATGATTGTAAGCTCTGTGTACCTCCTTTCACATAAAATAAATTCTATCCTTTCCTCAACTTTTACAAAAATAGAATCTGCTCACCCATGTACTGAGTTCTTCACTCACAGTCAAAAATTGAATATCTAAATTCCATAAGACTCTACATTCAGTGCCTACATTATTGAGGAANTTGAACTTGATCTTGAATATTACATGTACATCTATTACCATGTAATTGTATGTTTCTGTATCTGCACATACATACACTTACCCTTATGTTACTATTCTTCAGTTGGAATGACTAGCTAGAATCCAAATTCTCGGGGCTCCAGATCTTGCTTACATAGGACAAACATGAATTCCTGTTTCCTTTTTTTTTATTAAGAAATTTTTTTAATTTATTTTACATACCAACCACAGATCCCCCTCTCTTTTCTCCTCCCGCTCCCCAGACTCCCCCTGAAACCTACCCCCCATTCCCTCCTCCAACAAGGTAAGGCCTCCCATGGAGAACCAACAGAACCTGGTACACTCAGTTGAGGCAGGCCCAAGCCCCTCCCCCTGAATCAAGGCTGTGCAAGGTGTCCCACCTTAGGTAGTGGGCTCTAAAAAGCCAGCTCATGCACCGGGGATGGATCCTGATCATACTGCCAGGGGGACCCTTAACCAGATGAAGCTACACAACAGTCTCACTTATACACAGGGCCTAGTCCAGGCCCATGGAGGCTCCACAACTGTTGGTCTAAAGTTCATGAGTTCCCACTAGCTTGGCTTGGTCATCTCTGTAGGTTTCCCCATCATGATCTTGATGTCCCTTGCTCATAGAATCCCTCTTCTTTCTCTTTGATTGGACTCCTGGAGCTTGACCTGGTGCTTGGCTGTGAATCTCTGCATCTGTTTCCATCAGTTACTGGATGAAGGTTCTATGATGACAGTTAGGTTCGAATTCCTGTTTTTAAGCAATACTTTTTCTGTCTTTCCACACTCCCAGATCTCAGAATTCCATTATACTAATTATTAGCAGCCACATTTGTTTATAATACTTCAGGTAACTTGTTGATGAGAAAAGTTAGTAATTCTAATTGCCACTTGNTGAGAATGAGTGTGCCCACATGCTTTGAGGGAACCCAGTTGTTCTCTATAACCAATTTTATTAAAAAATAAACAATCATCCCTCATTTCATATGTGATTGTGTGGGTTTTTTTTTCTGATTTTTGACACTAATGTCTATAAAGTTGTTCTATCCTCTCTGAATGCAGAGATACTTAAAAAGTCACAGCCACAGAGTGGGTACAGAAATAATGTGAATGTCTTGGAATGCTACCAAAATGTGAATAACCTTGGAATATATAGCAGCATCCTTTCTGCCCAAAATAGAATAAAGTTACGTAGTAGATTTTAGAAAAGGAAACTTTCCCCAACTCCTTCCTCTTTAAGATCCAAAACAGTAAGACAGAGAACTTGGTTTGGCCTCAGAAGGACTCTGATAGATTTTTTACAGGTGCATTTTAGCTTTGTTTGTTATGGGCAACTTGAGAACACCTGATGGATTTAGAGTGCAGGAGGAAAATTACTGCCACCATAGTCTGATATGAGTAAGGGGTGTAATTAAAGTGCACCTTGGATACCATTGTAAATGTGCATGTGATCCCTTACTCTTGGCATCCTAATTAGAGTTTAATTTAGATTGGTGCACTCTCATTCATCATACTTGTCCTACATTTAAAAAAAATTAACACTGTATTTGTATACCAACAATTTAGCCTGAGCCTGAGATTTTGATACAAATTAAAACAACATAGTTGAAGCACTTTGAGTTATTATATAAAAGGTTCTAAAAAGCAGACCTTTGTAAATTGATCCAATAGATCTTTAAATTCAATAAAATAACAATTTAATAAAATGAGAGATTGCATTTATGTGTTCATGTGTTGATACTTTCTCTGCTTTTATAAAGTNTTCTGTTTCCCCCNCTTAAAGATTACTAATGATTAGTCAATAACTACATTGACTGAATTCCAATTTCTACCAGTACATTGATGACCTTCCCAGGCTTTGGTTGGGAACAATTACGGGATGACTCAGCCCTAACAGGCCTGAGGGCTGGCCCAAACCAGTAATGAGAGCATGCATATAAGATACTTCCTGAGAGCCAACCTGGTCTGCCTAAGGAGCTTAGCAACAGCAGCTGAGACATGATCTGAAATGACCTGGACCAATGAGAGGCAGCCATGTCACACCAGTAGATGCATATTCATCAGACCTTCCCCTGGGGTGGGGTGGAGGGCATATAAGTCTTGCCTCTTCCTGAATAAACTGAGCTTGTTCTTTCAACATCCTTCCAGAATCTGTGTCGTTGACTCTGTGCCTATTCACCCCCACCCCCAAAGGGAACAGCACAGGACCCTGCCACATACAATGACTTGGAATAGTAGGCACCATCACTATTTCCTGAACATAATTTGTGTCTCCTGCAATCTGTGTTTTTTGACAGTTGCTTCTACAACAAAATAACCAAAATTATATTCTACGTGCCATGCAGTATGCCCAGGATTAGAGATAGCATACAGAAATGAGTAGCCATAATCCTTACCTTAAGGAAGTCAACAAATGTAAGAACTTACTATATTAAGATACACACTATATATTATGAACATATGCCACAATAGAGTTATGTAGAAAGTATAAAAATTATGAATAAGGATAATAAATAACCTCTTAGATCTTCTATCTGAAATATTTGTTTGTCATTTATCATGTGGATACTTCTGGTCCATCAAAAACTCATAGAAACGTCTTCATTTCTGGAAAGAAGATGCCCTTCTTGTTATTTTCTTCTTGGAATGTTACATATGTATCTCAATTACACTGTTTAGCTCCTTGCATCCTAATTATATATGACTTGGGATCTGTTTCCTCAAATAGTATGTCACAGTTTCAAAAGCAAAGACCATGAGATAGGTCTAATACTGCCAAAAATAGCTGCTAGTTCATGTCAGAGCACTGCTGATGAATCCTCTCAATCAACCCTTACCACAGTCTACAGAATCAGATACCTTCTGTCAATANTGTTCAAACTTCAGCATAGTAGCTCTGCCTTAATCTACTACTATTTCAGCCAGCAACTGCAACTCCACAGTTAATACCAGTCTGCTTCTCTAGCTGCGGCCTGGCCACTCAGGCCACAGCCTGGTGGGAATTCTATTCCCATAGGCATTGGCTCTGTCACTGCCATTAAAGATACCTTTAACTAAATCTCTATCATTCTATGCATAAATAAGACTCAAGATGCAAAAGCTAGGGTAAAAACCTGATGGCTCAGAGAGGCTAGGTCCCAACTAGCTAACCCTCTCTCCTTGCTGGTGTCTCCAAAAGATCTATGCTTCTGGTTTGCCAAACCAGAAAAACCTGTGCCACTCCAATCCCTCCCTACTACTTCCTATGTCTCTCTATCTCTTCCAGATGCCCTTTGATGCTCTATGATTATTTTCTGTCAACTAGTTGCTAACACAGACTCTTGACCCAAGGTTAGTTTTATTTAATTAACACAAATGCAAACTCAGGTTTCACAGTGTGGTTGAATAGCCCCCAACAATACTCTCTGTGAGGAAGCTCAGAATTAGACAGTAGAAATTACATAAAGATTTTACTACTCATTTAACATCCAAACCCAGGTTCTTGCCTCTATATCACAGTAATAACTTTGTACTTTTTATTTTCGAAAGTTATATACTATTAGATATCTTCTATCTGGAGGATACAGACATTGAAGAAATCCAATACACTTTCAAGAAGAAATCTAGATGCTACCATCAAGTGACTTCATTACCTTCTCACTAGAATTCATCAAATGAAGACTTCAACATAAAATATTTAAAATCAAAGAGGAAGTTATTAAAAAGATTAAACATAGGAAATAAGATGTATCTGTATGATAAATATGTACAAAGTTCTTTTGGGCAGAAGATACAGAATATTTGAAATTGTATTTATTCATTTTACTTCTTATTTCTTTAATCATTGGCTCTAGAATTAAAATGTATGAGACATAAACAAAGACAGCACCAATAGACACACTAAAGTGCAAAAGGAAACTTTGCAGGGCCCCACCCCTAGACAAAGAACTACAGGCAACTAAGGAAGGCCAAAAGCGAGAGAATCAGTCTTTGCCAGGGATGAGGCTTCTAACTGGTTATGCAATACCAGCTGGTCATCCTTGAAATCATATACATGAAAGCACAATTAATGGACCAAGGAGGTTGTATTTATTTATTTATGCATCTCTGTGTGTGTATGTGTGTGTGTGTATGTTACAATACCAATTAAAGAAAAAGAGGCCATGAAATTGAATGGCAGTGAAGGGGGAATGGAAGGGGTTGGAGAGAGGAAAGGTNGGGAAATGATATAATTCTATTTTTAATTTTTAAAATTAAATAAACTTTAAGTACAACTTGATATCAGGAAAGGAAATAAAAATGCTTCAACAGCATCCTGACCCTGAGTTCAGACCAACCACCTTCCATGACACAGAAACTAATATCTGGCATGAACCTACATATAATTTCTTTAAAACAAATATTAATTTTTTGTTTCATAAAGTCATCTTTTAGCGAAGCAAACTTACTGGAGAAATTATAGGAGTACTCAAATTAAAACAAAAAGTATCCAATTCCATCAGTTCCATTTCGAGTATGATTTTTGATGGATTTTTGCTTTGGTCTTGGCGATCTTGTAATTTTCTTCTCTTTTGTTTCTAGAGTGAGGTGGGTGTGTACATGTGTTTGAATGCATCTGTGTGTGCCTGTGGAGACCAGAGATTGACATCAAGTGTCTCCCTCCATCCCACTTCATTCATTCATTCATCAAAGTGAGGATTTTGGGTAGAACCTCTAACTCCCCAGTTCAGCTAGTATGGGTGGCTTGCTTGTTCGTTGGACTCCCTGTCTGCCTTTTGAGCTCTAGATCACAGTCAGCCACCACGCTCACCCGACATTTTCATGGGTTCTGAAGAGTCAAACTCCACTCCCCATTCTTGCATGTCAAGCACTGTATGCATTGAGGCACCTTTTAGATTAAAATGCACTAATTGCATTCTTTAGATTAAAGATTGAATCATTTGTCTTTTCCATACACAATGAGAATGGTCTTTCTGTCACTTCCCTCCTAATCCTCCAGCCCTGAGCCTTTCCAACGTTCTAGTCTGGGAATGTACTTTCAACTTAGGTTAAACATCTTTCACAGGTACCACGGTTTATTTTGTCCTCCGCAGATCAGCTGTGAGAGTCAGAAGGCAATGAGCATAAGCTCCCGTGCCCATGGAGTCAAAATTTTATCCCAAAAGATGAAGGTTTTCAACCCAGGAGAATCTGTCAGCCCCAAGACTCAAGTATAATTTAAGTCCTTTTGCTTCTTTGCCTCCAGAGGAGTAAAAACGATTATCAGACTTAGTCACAGAAAGGAGTAACATCTCCTTCCTTTTTGTTTTCCTCCACTGTACCAAGAAGCAGGAAAAGTAAANGCCCCCCAAAAAAGCGTTCAGGNAGAGAAGAAATTGTTAGTGTTAAGAACAACAAAATGTAAATTATTCTCTTACATATAGTATTAGTTCTACACAGAAGAAATGGCTTTAATTCAACATGGACTAACAGCTCCAGGATATTTCCTAAGAAAATATGCTATTGGCTGAAACCATACAGTATTAGCTTGAATTAACAATACAGTCTTTCCATGTAAAAGAACATTTGATCTGAGGAGCCTGTGACATTTGAAGAAGCAGAATACATAGGATTAACCGAATAGGCACACTTTGATCACTTTGGTATAAAACACAGAATTCAATTATCTCTTCTGGGTAAGTCTAAGGCTAGGGGCAATACACTATGAAAAAGAGTCACAAGAGATCCAAAATGATTGACTATGAATAGTCTGAAAACACATGACATAACCTTCAATTGACGCTGAGGTCATTGATCATGTGCTCAATTGCACATTGAATTGCTCTTATCAACAAGAACAATATACATGACCCAATTTAAACCTTAGTAAATACAAGTAGAATACTGATAAGTTGTTGAAAGACACATAAAGGGGCATATATGATTGTTTCCCTGCCCTTTCTAATTTTTTATAGACTCTAATTCTTCCATGGCAGAAAATCTTAATCTAGAATTCTCTTGGATCTAATGTCAAATATGTTTAAAAGTACATTTGCTTTGGTATATCAGTCTTAAACTTACTTATTAAAATTACTTTAAACAGTAAAAAAGGGAGAAGTTTACTCAGTAACATGTGTATATTGCAAACAGGAGGATCTGAGTTCGACTTCCAAGACCAGTGTAAGACCTGTCTCTTATACACATCTAGATGTGTATAAGAGACAGTCCAAGACCAGTGTAAGCCTCCAGGTGTTGTGGCTAGTCTTTTTAATCCCTGTGCTGGGGAAATGAAGGCAAGCACATCCCTGTGGCTTCCTGGGCAGCCAGAATAGCCTAGTCTGTAAGCTCCAAGCCAGCAAGGGACCCTTTCTNAAAAACCTCAAATTTTCAACAATGTTCCTGTCCTGATATAACACTAGCTAATTAAAAGTAAATAAATAAGGGCTCTATCAGTTTGTNTCTCCTCCTGGGAAATTGATGTGTTAATAGTTGACACCAGTGCTAAAGTTAGCGTTCTTAAGTAGCTTTGTGATTACCAGAAACTGCTGAGAAAAAGAAAGGAAGACTGAAAGGATGGAGGGAGGAGTGGAGAGGTCAGGAAGAAGGAAGGAAGGAAGGGAGTGAGGGAGGAAAGGAGGGAAGAAGAGGAGTAAGTAGGAGAGAGGAGGGAACAGGGAAGGGAACAGAAGGGAAGAAAAGGAGGGATTCAGGCATTTGACTGATAACAAAAGCGTGATGCACTGTTTATCTCTAGGTCTGCAGACTTCTAAAGACAGTAAGGTAATAAGGGGTCTCAGCTAAACTATGACTAAAATGAGTCTTTTAATTTTTCTGAAAATGTTCCCATCACTCAGTGGAATAAATAATCTATGGTTCTCCATATTTCAAAGCTAAGTAAAACAACAATAGCTTAAAGGACAATGGGATAACGATAAGGATTAACCATTTATGGGGATTTTAACTATAAAGTTCGGAGCAGCTAACAGACCCAAGCATGTTATAAAAATGTCTCTGATTTCCCACAATCCTTTAGGGTCACCCATGCAGGTTCCATTTTGCAGATGAAATCCTCACCTCAGGAGGTTGCCCCAGGTTGTACAATGAATAATTGCTGGGCCTGAANTGAAATGTTTATCTCTGTGTCTCTATCTACCCAGTACACGGTCTCTCATGGTCTAATGAGAAAACTGCCGGAATACAAGTGNGTCCTTTGATCTGCATGTGTCTTTATTACAGAACTTGAAAGAGTGACAGAAAATTGTTCAATGAAGGAAAAAAATGGAAAGCATTCACTCTTAGAGTTCAAATTCCCTCATTTCTCTTTCCAGCTAATGATTCCTAGCCAGGCCTGCAAAGCACNGAAAGAAATTCTGCTCCTTGAATAAACAACCAAGAGGGAAACAATCCCCAGGCCATTTATTATCCCTATTTATGTAACATGGAATGTCAATTAAGTCTCCCTCAAACAATCACAAAGGTAACNATTTAATTCTAATTTTGTTGAATTGTTAACAGACTTGTATGTGNAGTTTGCTTTGTAAATGGAGAGACTGTATCAACAGTGAAGCCATGTGGCAAGTTGGCATCGGGGCTGCGGTTCATTAGAAACTGAGAGGCAGGGGAACCCCAGAACATTTACAGTTCTACATTTGAATTTTTATTACTTGTGCTGACAAACCTTTAAACACAGAGTCATAAATCAGTAGGCAGTACTAGGGAGCCACCTGCTGGAGTGACTGCTGGCAGTGTCACCATAAAATTAAATTCAGTAAATATTAACTCAATAATGAAGTTGTCAACTTCAGGATACTCCGCTGTAAATATATATCTTATACACCACATACACACACACACACACACACACACACACACACACACACATGCACGCAGACATGCACGCACGCACACACACACTTTCAAATGCCATAGCAAAGTCTCATTACAAGAGACAGCATAAGCACAACATGGAATGAAGCAATCAATGAACAATGACTAGTTAACACAGAAGTTCTAAAGACGTCAGTGAGGTCTTTTGATTAGGTTGTTTACTGCTTCATCACTGCTTTATCATTCATTGGTCAGTCTAACAATTATGTTATCCAAATACTAAATTACAACCTATTTAAATGATAACATCTTTTGTAACATTCAGGCACTCGTGCNTACATGGGCATGGGCATGGATGCCTGTGCAGAGGTTTTCATGCTTNTGGAGGCCAGAGNTCACGATAGGTATCATTCTTCATCCACTACACCCTTATTTCTTGAGACAGGGCATCTCAGCATCCTGGAGCTCCCAAACTAGACTACATAGGTGATGCATTCAGTTCAGGAGAGCTTTACGGCTCAGCTGCCTATGTGCTGGGATTGCAATCACGTGCCTTCATTCCTGGAGTATTTTTCGTATGTCTCCTAGGGGTTGGATTCAGGTCCTCATGCTTGTGTGGCAAACACTTAACCCACTGAACCATCTCCCCTTGTCTAAATTATTTATCTCTAAAAACTGGCTAATATGAGAGTCGATATCTAATTTGGGATCAAGNGATACAGGTTTCTTTTTCCTTTCCCAGCTATCTGAAATCAATCTGTTGTTGAATGTATTCCCTAAAGTTCTCAGTATTGTTAATCAAAGGTTTTTTTTTTTGTTTTGTTTTGTTTTTGTTTTTGTTTTGCAAAAACATAATGAGTGAAACATTTATTGCAGGCTTTGTTATTCAAATTTCTGAACTGAAAATAGCCACCCAGTTCCCCGTCTCTGCTACACTATATGCATAGTGAACACCAAAAACATGTCCTTTGATGATGCTTTTGTGTTGCTGGAGGGTCACCATTTTAAATACAATATCTATATCCAGCAAGAAAACTAAGTGGAACAGACATACGAGATTAATCTGAATGTGTGCTGTCCGGAAAGTATAGCCTGGAGACATTTTGATTCCCTGTTACCCATTTGCTTTGGANTCATTTTCTTCATTCTCAAAAGAACAGTATTCATAACGGTTCCATTTAACTGAGGGTCCCCNGTTTACTGAGGCTATGTGTGTATTTGTAATCAAGTGTTTTCATGGTGGCGGGAACACCAGGTAATATAGATGTACAAGGATCATTCTAAAATGGTTTGCTTTCCTGGTACTACTGTACAAGTTCTTTACCATTTACAGTTGTTTGTTTCAGAAACTGCACCTTGACATTCATGGTCAGTCTCTCCTTGAACCCTTTAGCATGCAACACGTTATCTTCTCTTACCTGTTTGATACCCAGTCCAACCTTAAAAGCCTGGATTCTTATTATGTTCACTCCCCAGGTGAAGAAACGGACTCCAGGGCAGTTAAGTGAATTATTGGCCTCTTTATCCCAGCAAACATCCAAACGGAGGTTCAGATTCTTGACAAAACCACCCTGGATCCCTGGAATATCCGACTTCATAAAGAGAGCCCAGCACCTGCTGTGTGCTCACTTCCCTTACACTTACCCCTCTGTTTAATTATCTGGTTTTCCACCCAACGTCTATAAACTTCACCAAATCATAAACCCTTTTAAAACACAGTCTCAGTAGGTGACATAAAAGCTGATATTCACAGCAGATGGTAGATATTGTTAGGGGAATGAAAGTTATTGGTGGGGATTTTATTCTCCTTTAATAATATAATTTCATTTATATTAAGTATATTTTATCTAATATTTCATGAGGGTACAGTCTTTTAGAGTGAGAAGAGAAAAGAAAATGGTATTTGTTGAGGTGCCCTTACACATTAGGAACTCTGAAAGTCTGTTTAATCTGGGTCTTTGATTACATAATAATGTAATATATTCATATTTGAGACAAGGAAATTGAAAGAAGTATAGTTATAGACCATGCTCAAGTTACTCAAAATACTCTAGGTAGAATTTTGCATCTTTTCTGATGGTCTTTCATCGTCTTAACTATCAATCACCTCCATGCAACAGCCATCAAGTTCACATCTATCACACCTCAGTATCCCTAACTCACAAAT
>LZPO01067465.1:0-28062 GCA_001675575.1 Neotoma lepida
TGCATGTTTTCATGTTTGTGAACATTTTCTCCCATTTTGTGCCATGTCTTTTAAATTTTTGTTTTATGCATTTTTCATTTATTTTTGCTTGTTATTTGAGACAAAGCCTTACTCTGGAAGTCTTATTGGTTTGAAATTCACTCCACAGCTTAGGCTGTCCTCAAATTTGTAGCAATCCTACCTGTACAGATGTACACTACCATGGCAAACAGATTTTTAAAAATTATTATTATTATTATTATTATTATTGTGTGTGTATTTGTGTATGAATGAACATGCAAAGGCAGGCATATGGAGGTAAAGCAGTTCTTCAGATTTAACTCTTTCCTTTCACTGATTCTGGGGATGGCATACACTGTGGATTCTGGGGATGGCATACACTGTGGATTCTGGGGATGGCATACACTGTGGATTCTGGGGATGGCATACACTGTGGATTCTGGGGATGGTATACACTGTGGATTCTGGGGATGGCATATACTGTGGTCATCAAGCTCCAGTGACAACTGCTTTTTACTCACTAAATCATCTCACCAGATCTCCAGAAAAATTTAAATCATACCTTTGAAAGCAAAAGCAATTACTTATTTGATTGTTTTTATCTATCTATCTATCTATCTATCTATCTATCTATCTATCTATCATCTATCTATCTAGCCATCTATCTATCTATCTATCTATCTATCTATCTATCTATCTATCTATCTATCTATCATCTATGTATATATCATCTACATGTCTATCATTTATTTGTTTATTTATTTATTTATCTTTATTTATTGTGCTCTGGGGATTGAATTCAGGTCCACTGAGCTGTAATTTTACCCCTAAAGTTTAAGGTTTGGTAAAATTATTTTATTCATTTTTTTGATCTGGCCAACTAAATCATTTACCTAAACATAGGAGGTGAAGATAATTTCCAACATTTTGTTCTTAAAACATTTAAAGATTTGACTCATATTTAAGTANGAGTCATCTAAAATTTATTGTTTTGCTTAGTGTTAGATGATAGGTCAAAATTCATTTTTATTTGTATATATATACCTTGTTGGTCTAGAACCATTTTTTTGTTGTTAACAATTGCTGTTTTAGTGAAAGTTAATTCCGGTTTCTTTCTTTTCCTTTTTAAAAGGAGCCTTGGATGATTATAAAAATCCTGACTTTATTTTCTTTTGTAATTTTCTTTTATTGAAAATAGAGTTTTAACTTAACATATTCTGATTATAGTTTCCTCTTCCCCAAATCCTCCCAGATCCTCNTCACTTCCCTTCCCATCTGAATCCCCACCATTTCCCTCTCTTCTTAGAATATACACACTAATATAAAGAATATTAATAAAATAAAGTAGGATAAGAACAAACCAGATATGACAAAATAGACAAACGAACAAAAGTAAGAAACAAAGAAAAGCATAAGACAAACATATGGATTCAGAGACACACACGTTTGCACATACAGAAATCCCATGAATTCACAAAACCAGAAACCATGGTTACACAGGACTTGTAAAGGAAATAAAAAAAGAATCATCTAGCTCAATTTGGGTTGTGGGCATATTTGCTTGGGATTCTCTTGATTGTTAATTAGTGTAGGACGCCTTAGCTGATTGTGGGTGGACCCACACTCTAGGCCAGTAGTTCTCAATCTGTGCATCTGTGACACCTTTGATGGCTAAACAACCCTTTCACAGGGGTCTCNTAAGACCAACAGAAAACACAGGTATTTACATTATGATTCATAACAGTAGCAACACTAGAGTTATGAAACAACAATGAAATAATTTTATATTGGGATCACTACAACACGAGGAACTGCATTAAATATTCACAGCATTAGAAAGAACCACTGCTCTAGGCTGAGCCCTGAGCGGACAAGTAAGGTTGTATATATTCTTTCTTTGCTTTTTAGCATTAATGTTTAGTTAAAAAAAAACCTGAAGTTTGTCACTTGACTTCACAATAATAATGGACTGTAAGTATTCAATTATTTGTACAATTATTCAATTGCTGTAATGATAAGCCAGATAAACTATTTCTTGTTTTAAGTTTCTTTTTTTGTCAAAGTCTTTTATCAGAGCATCAGAAAGGACACTGGGACAGAAGCTATGCCAATAGTAGTGAGTTCCCTCTTGGGGCCAAGTCTACCTCAGCACTAGACATGGATTCCCTTGTGGGCCTCAAATCAGAAGAGAGAGTGTTTGTTTGTATTCATAAGGCTGTGCCATTATTGCACAATCTTGCTGGATGGGTTAGTATCATAAGACATTGATACCCCTTTTCTCCAAGCATTATGTTGCCATCAAGGAAGAAGCTTCCTGCTTAGTTCCAGTTTGATTTCATTTTATCTTGCAACCAAGATGTGCAATGTCTTCAGCAATAAGGTATAATCTACTATTCCTGGCAGGCAACCAAGAGGAATGACAAGTGTCTTTTTTTTGAGGCTCTGGAGCCTCCCTGGCCAATATTTCATAAGAAGTTATGCCACACAAAGCACCGAAATTTTTGTTCAATAACCTAGACTGTATGTCTTGAAAAGTGTTTTCCTGTAGTATTTCATTTAAATCTTAAAGAATTTTACAGTTTTGATTTAAACTTTTAGCAAAAGAAAACAACTTGCCAAGATATTAGCTGACCAAATTTACCCTGCTAAAGAGAAAGATATGGTATACACATGTGTTTTGAACAGATTTAACTCTAATGACTGGACTTTATTTTATTAAGGAATTTTTTTATTTATTTTACATACTAACCACAGATCCCCTCTCTTCCCTCCTCCCGCCCCTCCCTCCTCCAACAAGGTATAGCCTCCCATGGGGAGTCAGCAGAGCCTGGTACATTCAATAGAGGCAGGTCCAATCTCCTCCCCACACATCAAGGCAGTGTAAGGTGTCCCACCACAGGTAGTGGGCTTCAAAAAGCCAGTTCATGCACCAGGGATGGATCCTGATCCTACTGCCAGGGAGCCCATTAAGCAGATCAAGCTACACAGCTGTCTTGCTTTTTTTTTCCCATTGTACAGTCTTGGCTTCTTTGTCAAAAATCAGGTGTTCATAAGCGTATGGATTAATGTTAGGGTCTTCGATTCAATTCCATTGGTCCACATGTCGGTTTTTATGCCAATACTAAGCTGTTTTTATTACTATAGCTCTATAGTACAGCTTGAGGTCAGGGATTGTGATGCCTCCAGAGGTTGCTTTATTTTACAGGATTGTTTTAACTATCCTGTTTTTTTTTTCCATATGAAGTAGAGTTTTGTTCTTTCTAGGTCTGTGAAGAATTGTGTTGGGATTTTGATGGGGATTGCATTGAATCTGTAGGAGTTCTAGGAAAAAGAAACTATGGTTCAATTTTGGATATGTTGAAANTGATAAGCTCAGATTTCAAAATGGGATAGAGAATAGATTTTGTTCACAGTCAGTATAAATCACAAAGAAGAATTCTGACATAGAGCTAATTTACAGCATCATCAATAAGTGAGTTGACATGAGACTATGGGCTTGCATACATTTATTTAAGGGCAGAAGAATAAATCAGAAAAGAGATCTTAACAGGATGCCAATGATGCTGTCTAGTTCTCCATTCAGTTAAAACAATGGCTCTAGAGTAAATCTGGATNGATAGGTAGTGGCAAGGTAACAACCCCAGGATGGTTCTTTTCATTCTTAATCTCATGTGATACACTTCTCTTTTCAGTCTGCAGGANTCAATGACAGCTGAAGACACATGTCTGGATTCTATAACTGTTGCCTTTCCACAGAGCCTGTGAAGAGAACAAAACTTTGGGACTAGAAGATATATAAATATAGTGAAGTTAAATTGTAAGGACCCTCTTAAGAATTTCCTTTATGGTACCTGTAAGGAACTTCAGGTTGCTACTTCAGCTGCTGTATGGATTGCTGGTTTTTTGAGTTTTTTTATAACTGTAGCTATGATACTAGACAAAATTTATTTAAAAGAATTATTGATTTCATTTTCTTGACTACCAACTAGCACTATGTTACTCTCAACATATCTTCCTCCCAACTTCATGGCACACACACACAAACACACACATATATATCTACTAAGTCCAATTAGTTCTCTCCATAGTCTCACAGGTGTGGTTTTAATTCATTTGTGAAGNTTTGAGTTTCTCTTAACTCTTGATGAATATTAAATTCATTGCATTTTAAATTTTGTATTGACAGTTTTTTTTCGGTATTTGAAAAATGGTATTCTACATCTTTCTTTTCCATGGTTTCAGGTGAGAAGTNCGGTGACACTAAATTTGTTCCTATGTGGAGTTGTTTCTTGCTGGATGCTCTCAAGATTCTTTGTTTCCTTGTTTTTGTTTTTGACACATTTAATTTGCATAGAATATTCTTTGAGATGTGTCTGCATGGAATTATTTTCCCATGGAATTAATTAACGATGTATCTCTGCATGGACTTTCTTGATTGTTCATCATGGTTGGAGTTGCATTACCTACTCCTCTGTTTCTGTGATAAAATCCCTGACAGGAGCAGTTTAAGGGAAGATGGCTTCATTGTGGCTCACAGAGGATACAGTCAGTCCATCACAGCAAGCAGGAGCATGTAGCATCTAGTCACAGTGTGTCTGCAGTCAGGAAACAGTCTGATGAGACCTGCCTCTCAGGTTACTTCATTCATCTTATTCAGTGTGAGACTCAGGCCCTCAAGATGTTGTTACCTCTGTTCTTCCCTTCCCTTCAGTTAATCTAATCTAGGAATGCCCACACAAACATGCACAGAGGCTTTTCTTTGGGGTGATTCTAGGTCCTGTCAATTTGACTATATCATCTATCAGGGGTTTCCTTACTATTTTGAATCTGTAACATCTTTGATTATGTTTAGAAAATTTTCAGTTGTATTGAATAATTGTTCAAATTNACCCCCTCTCACTTCATTCATATAAATGCTAAGTCATTTTCTATAACTTCTCAGGTTCCTGAGACTTGTTCATTTTCATTCACAAATTTCTGTCTGTTATGCAGATTGAATTATGTCCTTACCATTGTTATACTGGTGTGGAAAGTCAAACTCTGCAGCAGACCTCTGCTGATGTCACCCAGGGTGGCAGAAGATTCTTTCTGTTCCCCGAATGATCTCCTGAGACACTGTGTGCAAGAGATGTAGATCTAATGTTTAATAGTGTTGAAATCTAACTCTCCCTTGGCGTCTTTATGCTACACCACAAAGAGCAGGAGAAGGTTCATGTTACTGCTCTGCATGGATAACAGTTCTTTCTTGTTTCTTCTTTTAAACTATTCAAGATAGGGCTTGTGGTACCTCAGCTTAGTCGGGAGTGTGGGATGGCCTGGGGAATGACATTTACATATGGAATATTTTAATTTTCCTATAATAATTATGATGTATTTTTTTTTACTATGCCTCTTTCCTTGTTATTTAAGCCCAGGTTTTTATTTTAATGTTTAGTTTGTGCACTTTGGCATTTTGGATTTTGAGTTGCATTTGTTTCACCCTGGGAATTCTGGGGATAATAATAATTAAGGAACTCATCTTTGTCCTGGTCTTTAGAAGGCCGAGACAGGGAATCTCCAGAGCTCTCTGAAATGACAACACTTACCAGGAAGTTTGCTCTGGGGATTGATTCCCTGTCTCTGCCTTTCCAGGCTGGATTTACAGACATGACACCATAGCCACTTGGCATTTCTAAAACAGAGTTCTGGGAACTTGAATTCTGGTATACACACCTGTGCTTGGGGACAAGCACTGAGCCATCTCTCCAAGTGTATTCATAGTTTCATTAAATTTTTGTGAATTTCATGTGTTAAGAAATACTTCTATAAATTCTATAAATATAGGGAATAATACTCTTTTAAATCTTTTAAAATTAAAATGTTTAGTGTTAGGTATTTAATTAATAAGAACTTGATTTTTTTCAGTGTAGTAAGATTATACTTCAAGTTTTTTTTTTATATAAATAGTCAGTTATCTCAGCTTCTTTGTGTGTGTGTGTATGTGGTCCATCCCATGCCCTCAAGCACAGGATGCTGTGTTTATTCTGTATCTTTTTTCCTTTAGAAAGACTCATTAGATCGAATTAGTCTGTTTGTATGTCTTTTTCCCATGTACAAATTTCATCATAATATAATCAGAAAATAAATCTTGATTAGAAATGCTATATATGTAAGNGCAACTTATTCCATCTTTGTTTTTGTCCAAATTTGCTTAGATATTCTAGACTTTTTATTTAAAATCAAATTCTAAGTATTATACAAATTGACATAGCTGTTATGTTGAATATTCAATCCATTAGCACACCACTGCTTCTTAGTGATACATCTGTTTCTCTTTTTACATTAATACAACCGTGTCATATGCACCATCCAATTAAATATTATGCTTGTAAAACCATCAATGTTTGCACATTTCTTTTTGTAATTTCTGTTACAATTGAATGTTTTCCTACCACTCTAGTTCAATTTCTAACCCTCATGTGTTGGAGCCAGGCTAATCTGAGGCTCTCCCAGAGGCTCTGGTGAATAAACAAAGAGAATGCTAGTCTTGTGTCCTTGCGCAGGTCAGCCTTGGCAAGGTCTTGTCTGCTGTAGGGACTAGATCCTCAAAGGAGTTAAGCTTTTGTTCCTGGGAACCTGGATTTTCCCCCNTAGATCCTGGATAGAGCCCTAAGGCCTTGTGCTCAATCTGTGATGCTTGTGAGATATCCTATGTCCCCTTCCTGCAACATTATTTGATTAGCTTTCTGCTGATTTTGTCCCNTTTCCCCCTGAAAACTGTATAAAAGATGCTGCACTTCTTAATGACCTTGCTTTGCATGAGCCATAGCTTGTGCTAGACCTCCTAATCTCAAACTTTCCTATCTTCTTTACTTTTTGATCCTCTGTCCTCCTTCTTGGGAACAAGTCACTGAGGAATCACCTACTGGTGCCCGTCACTCTCAGATTTTACCTTTCTATGTTATGTATTTTGCTCCTGCTTCCTTGTGTTTATCATGTCTTTCATTTAAACGGTATAGATACTTAAATTCTTTTATAGTTACTCTATTTTAATTTATTTATGTGTACATTCGTGTCTGTGAGTGTTTGCCATGTATGCNCAACACTTGTGAGGCCAGAAGGCCTCAGACAGATCCCCTGAACTGCCTGCACTGTGTTCTGGGAACCAAACTGTGGTCCTCTGGAAGGACAGCAGCAGCTCTTAACCAGTGAGTCATTTCTCTAGTCCCTTAATCTCTACACTTAAGTGTTCAATTGCAAACAGAAACTAAGTTGTATATTGTTCAATTTTTATGGCTAATTTTGCAGTATATTATTTATTTTTATTTTTATTTTTTATTAAAAAGATCTTCCACTCCTTTTATATACCAACCTCAGATCCCCTTCTCCTCCCTTCTCCGACCCCGCCAGCTCCCCCCGTCAACCCACCCCCATTATAGAAGAACAGTATATTATTTGTTAAGCAATTGGATATTCCTTTTCTCTTTTTGTTATTTTTTAGCAAAAGCTTTAATTATTTTTATTAATTTTAACATATAAGCTACAGAATACCAGGATATCTAATTACAGAATGTCTTTAGCTAAGTTTAATGAGGTTGTTAAATAGATTTTTATGTTTCCTTAGTTTATTGTGTGATAATACTGTTTCTTCATGGATTTGTCATAATCCTCATATCTCCATGATGAAGGAGCATGTTTATATTCAAGTGTCACTGTTTACTTTAGCATTTAAATGTGTCTTTATAGATACATTTAAATATTAATTTGTAAACCTAAGAAAAATGGAATCTTTTTTGTTGTTGTTTGTTTGTTTTTCGAGATAGGGTTACTCTGTGTAACAGCCCTGGCTATCCTGGAACTCACTTTGTAGACCAGGCTAGTCTCAAACTTACAGAGATCCGCCTGCCTCTGCCCCTCAAGTGCTGGAATTAAAGGCGTGCACCATCACTGCCTGGCTGCAAAATTGAATCTTAACAGAAATAACTCCATGAATACAAATTTAGTTTTCCCGAGTAAAATTTTGAAAGAAAATATTCAATTTAAATGATTAGGTTTTATATACATGACTAATTTCTAAAATATGTTTTACGTTTTCCAAATGCACAATTCATAAAATATATTTTTTATATATTTATGAATTTGTTATGTAACTGTTAGAGATAAAATGGTGGGGAGCAGCCAGGTGATGGTGGCACCACGCCTTTAATCTCAGCACTAGGGAAGCGGAAGCAGGCTAATCTCTGAGTTTGAGGCCAGCTTGAGTTTCAAGACAGCCAGGCTACACAGAGAAACCATGTCTTCAAAAACAATGATGACAAAAAAAAACTAAACTAAACTAAACAAAATCAAAACAAAACAAAATAAGGAGTAGACCTAAATGGGATTCTAGGAAGTTATGTCTCTTTGCCATCCCTACTGTATATAAAGCTTCATTAGGTCTCATTCCTATTTAAACATATTATCAAGCTTGTACATAGGTGATCTCAGCTTTAAAAACTCAGGGCTGGGTGAAAAGAAACAAACTTATTTAAAGGGAATGATATTTCTAGAGTTAATTCAACTCTTTTCTGAGTCAGATAAGCAATTTTCTTTTATGTTCATACACAGCAGGACTTATATTGCTTTTTGTCCCTCTCCAAAATAGCAAACTAGATTTTCATAGTTTTTTTTTTTAATTGGGCTTTGCTTATGCCAGAACAACATAGGAAACCAACAACCCACTTGTCTCAATGTCTTTATGTTTTCTTCAAAATCCCAATTTGTGTTTAGAGGTGTCACCAGTTTTTGTTCAATTATGTTCAGTAACAATTTGCCTATTTTATATAAAAAAGCATTGAAGGTCATTGACTGGGGTTTTAAAGATTTATTTATTCTTTTATGTGTATGAGTGTTCTGCCTAAATGTATGTATGTATACCATGTGCATGTCTGGTGCCTGCAGAGGCCAGAAGAAGGTATCAGACTCCCTGGTACTGGCATTACACACAGTTTTAAGCCACCAGGTGGGTGTTTGGAGCCAAATCCTGGTCCTCTGCAAGAACAGCAAGTACTCTTATGCACTAAGTCATCTCTCTGATATTTCTTGGGTTTTAGTGTGCAACACTACTGTCAAATCTTTTTTGGGCATCTTTCATAATTTCAAATGCTCAGAAGAACAAGATATGAACTTATTCTGGTTTTTGGTTATCATATACAAGGTAAATTTTGANCATGAAAATGTTTGTGAATATAAAAATGTAAAAGATTAGCAAACGATTTAGATTCTGAAAACTGGAAATCAGGTTTCCATAATTGTATTCAAAGTGGAAATTGAGCCTACTTTATAGCAAAGTGATTTTTTATGCTACTCAGCTACTAAGAAAAAAAGATGCAATGACTTCTTATGTGATTGTTCACAACATAATGGATCCTGTATCTTTTTGAAAGACAGTATGGTAAACAGATGGTGCTCTATGAAGACAGATTGTTTTTTTCTAAATGTCAATAGAGCCTTAAGGGCCCATATTTCCCAAACATGAAGCCAAAGCTGACATACCACAGAGTGTGAAAATACCTCATCAAGTCTACTGAACAGTAAATACACATGTTTTTGAGCATCTTAGGATGATTATGGAGGAGTCTCAATTAAGCAATGTAAGGATGTTTATGTACATTTTCTATATGCACATAGCAATAACAGCATCGTATCTCTCACTGGAGTGTCTTTCATTTTGGTAATGGTTCCCATTTTTGGTTTGCAAATCACAGTATAGAATAATGTCATTGACATAATGTACTTCCTACATCCAAATGGAAAACCAGAAGCAGTTTCAAAAATTTGGATTAACAATGAGATTTTTTGAGTAATATATTGTAGTTTGTACCATGGTAATGAATATGGGATAGAATATAACTCTTGGCTTTTCATTTACAGGGAAAGAAAACTTCTCTACATATCATTTAGAAGCCATAATACTGCAAACTCTGTTTCACAGACACTTTTATTTCTGACTGACATTAATGATTTATTTTTACCAGATACTATTGTGTCATGACAACTTAAAATTTTTGCATTTATTTATTTATTTTATTATTTTTTGAGACGGGGGGAGGGGAACAAGCTGTGTTGCATGTGTGGAAGTTGGAGGATACGTTCCTGGAAGTCAATACTTCCCTTCTACATGTAGTTTCTGGAGAAGTAGACTCACATGTCCAGGCTTGGCAGCAAGGTCTTTAGGTGGTATATTGCCAGTCCTAATAACATTTTTTTTTCAAGACAGGGTTTCTCTGTGCAATCCTAAAACTCACTTTGCAGACCAGGCTGGCCTCAAACTCACTGAGATCTTCATACCTCTGCCTCCAAGTGCTGGGATTAAAGGCATGCTCCACCACCACCTGGCTCAATAACAATTTTTTAAAAGCATATAATTTTGTGTGCATGTACATAGACATTCAAAGAACAGTGCACACTTAACTAGTAAATGTGAAACACACACACATACACACACACACACATCTTTGAAAATGACTCTAAAATATTCATTCTAGAATATCCTATTGTGTAGAAAACTATTGGACATGAGATAGATTTAGTTGATATATTCAGTCAGATTAGTGTGGGATTTGATTCAGGATGAAGTGTGTAATAATAATACTGATCATGAAAGGTGTCTTTGAGTCCAAGAAATAACAGTTATAAGTGGAGAAATGCTTATATGAATCAGAATTATATGCACTTGAAATAATGGAAATGCTAAGTAAGAAGTCAGTTACAGGCTCTTTTCTCAAAAGGGGTGAGGAATACAAAGGAATTTACCTTATATGAACTTACATCCTGTTACTGTTATTAGATTCTGTTCTTAGAAAATACTTAGAAACCCATGAAACAGTAAAGATATAGAGCTCTTTATTGTTCAGAAAACTAGCTTTGAATTAGCTGTTATTTTAGAAATAAATAAAACCACATGAGATCTCTACTCTTGCTTTCCATCTGTTCTCAACACTGGAGGTGGCAGACACAGTGGCAATATNTGAATTTATTCACTTAATTATTCATCCACTCTGAGATTTGGAGACAAAGTTTACTNTAGAAACAACTGTTAAAAGAAAGAGGCAAGAGGGCAAATATCAAGAAGATTTTCCCTAATGATCCCAGTATGAAGTACGAAAAATTTAAATATCAGGTACTTTGTAATCATTTGCCAGGATTCCACTTTAATTTTCTAGAATCTATGGACAATTCATAGAAATTTTCTAAGTCTTCAATAGTGATAGGTTAGTTTAAAAAACAAATATGAGCAATGTAGTATGAAACCAATATCTGTCCATCCAACTTACCTTAATTGCCTCAACTACCTAAAGAAGTCTCCACTTTCTAAATCTCATAGCAGTGCTTCCCATTGCAATTCTCCAACCCAAAGACACCTAGGGTAGGTGATATTAAGAAATGCAATACTGCTTTCTTTTCTAAATCACAAAAGATCTTGGAAAGGGGCATTGACAATATAAGATTGCAGATTGACTACTGTGGTGGTTTGAATGAAAATGACTCTCATAGATTCATAGGGAGTGGCATTATTGGAGAGGTGGCCTTGTTGGAATAAGTGTGGCATTGTTGGAGGAAGTGTGTCACTGGAGGTGGGCTTTCAGGTTTCAGAGGCTCAAGCCAGACCCAGTGTCAATCTCTCTTCCTGCTGCCTTCAGATCCAGTTGTAGAACTCTCAGCACCTACTCTAGAAACATGTCTGCCTGTACAATTCCATCCTTCCAGCCACGATCGTAATGGACTAAATCTCTGCACCAGTAAGCCAGCCCCAGTTCTTCATTTCAATAGAAACCATATTGTCTCAGTAATAGAAACTGAGACAACTACCAAGTTTTCAACTTACTGTTTCTGACTTGGTTTGAGATATGACCATTTTGAAATTTTAATCAGGTCCTTGTTTGCTCTGTTTTAGAGAGGAAACTATATAACATTCCTCCNGTTCCATAAGGAAGCATCTCTATTTGGAGAAGAAGAAAATATGAGGACATTTGGCACTGGCAAACTCTAATTCAGAATGAGAGGGTTTTGTTAAAGGGAGAAAGAATCTTTCCATAGTAATTTTATTTGGCTAAGCCTGGATTTATGGTTGAGGAAGAATAAGAATCCAGTTGAGAGCTCCACTAGTATTTGCTGAGGCCTGTTTTTTTGCTTGTAGGAGAGGAAGAATATAAAGTAGTATTCTTTGTGGAAATTTTTATTTAGTTATTATTTCTACTTTTTAAAAAGTTATTAAAACTTTTTATATAATATATATTTTGGTCATATTTTTCCCTTTCTTCAGATCCTCCTCATCTTCATACCCACTCAACTTCATGTTCTCTCTCTCTCTCAAATATCAAAATAAAAGACAAAAATCACAAAACCATAACAACAACAAAAGCACACTAAAACACATGGAGTGTGTTTTGTGTTGAGCAAANCTGAGAATGATGCTTGCCAAGGAGTGTGGTTGATATACCAAATGTCATTCTGTTGGAGAAAACTGATTTTCTTTCTACCCACAAGTTACAATTAGAAAAGAAACTTCTTGATTAGGGATTGGACTTTGTGCTCATTTCATCTTCTTGCTAGGATTTTTGTCTGACTTGAGTTTGTGCAGTTCTTGTGAATGCTAGCAGTCTCTGTGGATTCAGATCTGCATCAGCTCTGTTGTGTCTGAAAGACACTGTTTCCTTGGACTCAATCATCTACCATGTCTAACCCTCANAGTCTTTTAGCTTTTCTTCCATATAGATCTCTGAGCTCTAAGGNGAGAGGTGTGATAAATACAGCCTATTTAGGATTAAGTGCTCTTAAGTCATTCACTATGCACATTACCCAGATGTGGGTCCCCATGTTANTTGCCACTTGCTGCAAGAAAAAGCCTCTCTGGTGAGGGTTGAGCAATTCCCTGAATATAGCAATCTATCATTAGGAGTTGTTTTGTCACTANGTCCATTTAGCAAAATATTAGCAGGAGGATTTTCTCTATGGAGCAGTCTCAGGTATTTGGCCTCATTAATAGTGTCAGATGTGGATCCCATCTCATGGAGTGGGCCTTAAATCCAATGAAAAAGTGATTGGTTACATCCATAATATTTGTGCCACTATTGTACCAGTATATATTGCAGGCAGTTCAGTGTAGGTAGATCACAGTATCCACAGATGACTGACACTGATGGTTACTTCTCTCCTCTGGTCACTTGTAGAATATGTCCTATCACTATGAATGCTAATCAGTAGGAATGAAGCTTCTAGTTGGGCACCAGCTAGATTTTTTCATGTTAAATAGAGTAAAGTAAGCCCTCNNCCCATTTAGACATAAGTCCTTGCCATCAGGTTGTGGAGTGTAACCAATAACACTAGCAATAACATTTAATGTTTGGGGTGGGAATGCTACAGGATCCTTTTAGTTCAACAACATGTAACCTACTCATAGTATTGTGCATTATACTTGGTAGCATATGTTTAATTGGGACATTGTTTCCCCTCATATATGATCACTCCATTTAAATTCCTTTTACATATTTTAGGACTCTTCTAGAGTAGTAGGTGTCTTAGTTATGGTTTCTGTTGTGAAGAGACACCATAACNATGGCAACTCTTACAAAGGAAAACATTTATTGGGTCGGCTTATATTTTCAGAGGTTTAGTCCATTATCATCATGATGTGACATGGTGGCATGCAGGCAGACATGGTGCTAGAGAAGTAGCTGAGAGTCCTGTATCATGACTCACAGGGAATAGGAAGTGGTCTGAGACACTGGGTGTAGCTTGAGCATAGGAACTTCAAAACCAGCCCCCACAGTGACACACTTCCACCAACAAAGCCACATCTAATAATGTCACTCCCTGTGAGCTTATGGGGGCCAACATTCAAAGTACCACAATAGGTATCCATATGGCTTGTCAAAAAGCGTTTAGTGTTAGTTAGTCCTCCCCATATTCCTTCTTTTACCTTACTCTCCCATTCCTCTCCCCATTTAATCTTCCTATTGTAGTTTCATTTTTATCTCTTAACACTGTGTTCTCTTTCCCTTTTATTGTGAGATTCCCCTCCTCCCCTGATCCCTTATGAGCTACCTAACCTATGTGGCTATTTTAGATTAAACACACACTTCTAAAGTTTAACAGCTTATATCCACAAATAAGAGAAAACATGCAATCTTTGTTTTTCTGGGTTTAAAGTACTTTTAGCTTGTATTTCCTTATTGGCTAAGGATATTGAACATTTTTTTAAAGATTGTCTCAGCCATTAGTCCTGTCTTTTGAGAACTTTATTTTTAGTTCTGTATCACATTTTAAAATTGAGTTATTGGTTTTCTTGATGTACTGTGTTTTTAATTCCTTGTATATTCTAGATACTAACCCTCTGTCAGATGTAAAATTTATGTATATATTTTCCATTCCATATGCTGCTACTTTGCTGAAATCATGGTGTCCTTTGCTGTAAGATTCCTTTTATCTTTATAAAANCCCATTTATTAACAGCTTTAAAGCTTNCACTATCAGGGTCTTGTCTAGAAGGTTNTTTGTGTTTGGCAAAATCCAACATCCCTTCATGATAAAAGTCCTGGAGACAGTAGTGATACAAGGGACAGATCTTAGCATAATAAAGGCAATTTATAGTAATCCACAACCAATATCATTCCAAATGTTGAGAAACTTAAAACATTTCCAATAAAATCAGAAATAAGAAAGATGTCCGTTCATGTCATACCTATTCAGTGTTGTACTTGAAATCATAGAGCAATATGACAACTGAGTTAGATCATATAAGAGAGACTATCAGTGTAGTTCCTGTATTAGAAAGCTTGTAGTCTGTAAGATAGACACATCGATAATTACAATGAGATAAAACAAGAGTCTATTATATAGATCTTACTTTTATTTCTTGCTCATGTGCTTTGAACTTCTTTAAAATAAGAGCATTGGCTGCACGTGTGTATCATTTAAAAAACATTTTTTTAAAAGTCACCTTAATAGTTTGAACTGAGATACCCAATTTTTCCTTCTTTATCAGCCATCCTATTACTAGTATTTTAGTTTCAGATCTTGTTTTCAACTCACAGTTTTCTGAAGATTTTTTTTCCCCTTTTAACAGCTTCTTAATAAAGTATTTCCTCTCTGGTTTTATTAACTTCATTCAAAGTGCCTAGTGTTTTGCATTTTTATTAGTCTAATGGGTACTGTTTGTTAGTTTATTAGAATGATATTTTATTTCCTTTTCCCACAACTTTAAAATTTTTATTTATTACCTTCTCCTCCCACCCCCAGGACATTAAGGCCATTTGTGTTTTATGTGGTTATATTCATGCCTCACATTGTTAGTACTCAAGTCAGCTGATGTAACTTCAATAACAAGTACTTCAGTAGATTTTTCCCCAGAAGCTATGCCAGAGTAATTCTCAGGAAAGAAGAATAAAAATAAGAATGGGAGAGAAAAATAATTAGAATTTTCTCTGAAAGTCATGTCAGTAGTCTATTCTTTTGGGCATTTTTTATAAATTAAAATAATTTGTATCTAATCACCCACATGTTTGTAATTGGTAAAAATGATTAACTAATAACTTCTCTAAATACTGCTTTTATTTACTTGAATTGTCTCTCTGAGGTGAAATTAATATTCAAATCTCATTTTTAATGGTGATATATAACAATTGTGTTTGAGTGGTTTCATTGTTGAATATCACAAGTATCAGCATGAAACAGTATCACATATATTCAGATAGAATATTTGAATGTATGTACATACACATTAAATCTGATGCAACTGTTGTACGAGAGACCAAAATTGATCCTGTGGACTGATCTCTAAGCTCTTCCTTCATTGCATGCTGGAATGTTCTGGTTCAGAAGTCCACTGATAACTATCTCAAAGTTTGACCCATCCAATTCTTTGCAAAATTACCTACATGAGATTTTAGCTACATAGAGACTTCCCACTTTGCATCTCCTAAGAAACCTACCCTGTTTCTGCTGATGATTGATCAACCAGAATCTTAAATTTAGAAGATCTGAAGTGCTATTGACTTTTGAGCCCCTAGATCCAGTGACTACCAGCTGGACTGCTGAGCATCAGCTAAACAAGTTCACATTAGCTCCTTCTTTGATCCCTCTCTTTTCCTGGAACTTCCTCATTGACCTCTTTCTCTATAGATATATTTTACAAGTAGTTTCTGAAGTTTCATGCTGTGAGGAACTTCTTTCTTCTGCATATTTGTCCAAGAAGAACTCTCATGTAGCATTGGCCTTAATCACCATGTCTTAATTTTTATCTTAAAAAATAAATTACGTATTTTTATATTTTTGAATATTCATTTCTCTACATATTTGTGTGTGCCACAGCACATATATAGAGAGCACAGGACAACTTCTTTGGGTCTGTTTTCTAATTCCACGATATAGGTCTCATGAACTGATGTCAGCTCTTCAAGCTTAGAGGCAAGAGCCTTTATCCACTAAGTCAACTCTCCAGACAATACAGATGTAAATATAGGTTTAATTTTATTGATTTTTTTAATATAACACTTTCATATTTCATGAGATTTTATTATATCCAAAAATTTTCCAATAATTAGATTATTAGTTATGCTCCACTATTTCTATATAGTTACATTAAGCTTCAGGAATCTCTTCTTCATGTGCTTTATTTTATTTTTCTCATTTAAAATTATTTTACTGCTTCTTTTATGTTTTATAAGTGTCTCATATGTTCTTCTGAATTACTAATTTTATTTTTCTCAATATGCTTTCCCCTTTGTTAGAATTAAAGTTCAGAGACCATTGTTTAGCTATATATATGTATATATTCATTTATTATTTATTTTAATTAGCCACTTTACTGATAATTTATTCATGTGTATATGTGTGGTGAATTTATGAAAATAAAGGCAGTATTCATAAGATGTTTCCTATTTACTTCAGTCTATTTTAAAGGGGAAAAACGACAGTTTTTTAACATAGTGCAGATAATATTCTCTGAGATTCAGAATGTCTATCTGGCCTATAGTTCTTCCTCTTGTACATTTTTATAGGGAAAAAGTTACTCCAGCTGGACTATTTACCATCTGAGTGATCTTTGGCAAGTTAATTCAGCTTTCTCTATCTAAATGTCCTTATCTCTAAATTGAGGTGGATAATAACAATGTTCATCTCCTAGACTTGTATCAAGGATCTGGCTAAGCAATACAGTTTTCTTCAGCATTGTAGCTAAGAAGAGTGCCTAGCATGCAGTGCAAACTCAATAATCATTTCACTGAAATAAACCAACAAAATATATTGGCTTCCAGGAGAAAAATTCTAATTTTAATTTGTTCTGTTTAACCAATGCTTTTCTACCTGTTGTTTTTGAGATTGACTTATAATAATTCAAATAATTCTCCAGTAATTTTAGCCAAAGAATCTCATTTTGAGAACTTGAGTGTTTCATAAATCCTATAGAGAGATAGTTTGTCCCTTTTCCAGCTCTGGGCAAATTCAGGCTTGAAGTCCATGATGGGACCTCTACTGTGGTTACCATTCTTTGAATTTTCTGAACACTGTTGTTCACCCTTGTTCTCTGGTCCAGGTTTGAAGTTTGGAAATATGCAGGATGATTGAGCAGAACTAACATGGAAGTGCTGTCCACTAGGTGATTCTGTGTTACTTGGTTTTTGGATATTTGTGGCCATGCCTGTGTTCCGATCTGATTTCTTTTTCTGGTAAGCATTTGTGGAGGTTTTCAGAAGTAGCCTGCCATGACCTTTGTGCTCTAGGCTTCAGGAACTTGGATAGGTAATTTGTGCTGGATAGTATAATGTTAACATGACACAAGCTAAAGTCATCCTAGAGGAGAGAGCTTCAATTAAGAAAACGTCTCCATAAGATCCAGCTAAGGCATTTTCTTAATCAATGACTGACGGGAGAGGGCCCAGCTCAATATGGATGCTGCCATCCCTGATGGTCTTGGGTTCTTTAAGAAAGCAGATTGAGCAAGCCATAGGGAGCAAGCCAGTAAGCAGCATTCCCCCATGGTTTCTGCATCAGCTCCTGCCTCCAGATTTCTGCCCTGTTTGAGTTCCTGTTCTGACTTCCTTCAATTATGAACAGTGGTATGGAAGCATAGGCCAAATAAATCCATTCCTCCCCAATTTGCTTTTTTGGCAATAGTGTTTCACTGCAGCAATAGAAACTATGATTAAGACACAATTCTGCTGTACACCTACCTCCTTATTGTTTCCAACCCTCACAAGAAGCAGAAGCTCACTAAAGTGACCCTACTCTGTTGGTTCAGAACAATTAACTCACTTCTCCTATAACAGAGCCCTATCGGATGTTTTGGAGGATTCTAAAATTCCTCACCTGTTTAAACCATAGCAGACTGGTATGATTCGGAATCAATACTGAGGGTATTATAACAACATGTCTCCATTGTGTAGCCCTTATCCTGTATGAATCCCTGGAGGGAAGGGGATTTAAATCAATAACAGGCACATTCACTCTGACAGGTGGCAGAGGTTTAGAGACTCTTTGGACAGTTGCCCAACACAATGGAAGGCATGCTATCATTCTTATGGTGGGCTGGTGGGCACCCTTGGTATCTCAACCTCCAGTGCTTTGGCACCAGTGTCTTGCAGGAGGCAATGTAGACACAAGAAGTTGAAAATTCTGGTAAGAAGTATAAAACCAAGTATTTCTTTGTTGCAGTGTAAACAACAAGTAGAGTTAAATGGATGTTAGGTTTAAAATCACAAGGTTGTAAATACTAGGAAAGAAATAAAAAGGCTTGTAACTGGATATGAGACACCCAAGCTGGCTAAAGAAAAGGAAGAACAGAATATAGGAAAAACAATTACCCTTGGCATCACAGGCTCTCATTGTCTCCCGTGAAGCTCTGCAGAGCACGATCAAAGCACTGTCACTCTCTTCATATGCTCTTATAATACTTCAGTTGTGAGCCACAAATAAGTAGGAATGGCTTCTAAGAAAATATCCAGGAACAGAAAGCTATTCCAGGGAGATCATTCTAGACATACATAGACAAGGAGTTAGACATGAAGTATCCAAGGAAATTGGTGGTTACATCTTAGTAGCCTGTCTGTGTCTTATGACAGTCAGAATGCCCCTTTGTGGCAAGACATCCTTAAAGTGACAGGTTGTTCATTCTATAGCGGCACAGATGTGTATACAAACAAAAAATGTGTTCCCTTGTTCCCTGTATATAGTATCAGTGGCATTGCGATTTCAATATGCCTCCCCTTTTGTGGACATAAGGAGAGGAAGGACTCTAAAATAAAGAGCCTATCCACTATGATTTAAAATAGAAAAAAGTCACCTTACCTCAAGAATATCCCACCCACCTTATAAATATTCATAAGAACTTATTTAAAATCCACAATGTAGAACCTATTGTTGTTCCTTACCTTGGGGCACCACAGCAGAACTTCTTTTGGTGGTGCTTTGCTTAATTTGCAATAACTAATGTGGCAGATTGCTAAATACACATATACTTAAGCTCTGTCTCAGAGCTTCTAGAAGATAAGAATTACAAATCCCCCACCATGTTTACTACACTTTGACAGAAAAGAGACAGTGATAGCTTTGATGGCACAATGGTCTACTCATGGAACCAACAGCACCCAGTTGTGATTATGGAAACTGTAGTGGCATGAAAAGAATCCAGAGAAATCCAGTGACAGTGATGCCTCAATAGGAGAGAAGCTGCTATGACAATTTGAAACAAAGCGTCAGGAGATGGTACATTTGATTTGAGAATAGGTTCCCTGAACTTCTGTGTTGACTTTGAGAGACTTTGAGCAGCTATACACTCAGATTTTCAGAGTTGAGAGGAAAAATCATTCTATAAGTAAATCACTGCTGCTATTTATCTGGCTCCATGTATTTGATAAGGCTTTTCATAAGCGTGAATTATATGTGAGCCTCACTAACATGTGGATAATATAGAGAGTAAGTATAGATATGTTTAAAAACTCAAATCAAACTATTAATCAGGTTGAGTCAGTAATTCTACTTCATCTCAAATTACAGCATTTAGAAAGTCACGTTAATTTTCCTAACACCTTCTTACTATTACTAGTTCTGTGTTCTGAGGGGAGTGAAGCTTTAATTTCACTTTCAGATTTTTCCAATAATTGAGTTCAATAATAATAATAAGATGCTTTAACAGTAAGTAATTGTTAAAATGTTAATCTCTGGAGAGAATTAATACTTGTGCATTTCTTAGTAAGCATAGAAATTTTTAAAAGCTATAATGCATATTTTATTCTTATAAACTAGTTTTAGAAGAGAAAATCATACATTATACTATTATACAAGAAATTTTATTGAAAATTTGTAAGTTTGTAGTTCTTAGGTCAATTCCCCTTGGTTTATTATTTCTACATATATTAGCATTTTATCACATAACATTCATCAAAATCATACCACTCATTGAAAGCCACAGTCATGTCATCTTTAAAAAATTTTCTTGACCATGTTAGAGAGAAATGAATTTTTTCTTCACTTTATTAATAATTGTGGTATCTTTTATTTTGTAGTATTTACTAGCTATTACATTTGTGTATATTCTATATATACCTTAGTTCATGGTAAATTATATACATCATTTGCTCATCAACAGTACTGGATTCATAATTTTTAAAAATCTGCCTATGTATAATTTGACTTAAGATAGAAATCCGCAATTGGGCATTCAGAATGGCAAATCCTATGTGTAATGAAAACAAAAAGCATGCTATGATATTATTTGCTATTCACCCAATGGGAAAAATAGTAAGGAATTACAGTAGTGCTGTGAGGAAAAGTGTACTCATATCTTCTCTCCAGAGAGGTAATGAATCCTTTTGTAATGTTATATGACAGTGTATTTAGAACAAAACCACACAGACCTTTTGGAAAAGCTCTTCTGGGTATGGGGCTCTGTCCTTTAGAGATAAAAAGAAAATTGCTTTAAGATTGCCACATGTTTGTGGTAAAAACTGGACATAAAATAAATGTTCCATAGGTCAAATTGGATCATGGCTAATAAATTTCAACATATCATTTGAATTTATTTAGTCATTAAAAGACTTTGGTAGCATTTGGCTTGAAAAAGAGTTTGGATATTATATGAAACAAAGCCTGTCCACGGTCATCGAAGGGCCTTCTGGACATAAGGCATTCCTGGAGCATCTCATATCACAGAAATCTCACCTCTTCTCATATTTGTAGCTTTTATATTTGATGATAGGCTGCCTTTTATCTGTAGCGAGCCAAGTTCATGTATGTAACGTGTCCTCTTAGCCTCTACCTTCAACATGTCATTTTACTCTTTGTGAAGAACACTCAGGCTGGCCAAGCTTTCCGATTATTTTTATTTCCCTTTTCTTTCTAGACTGGATCTTATATAGCTCTGGCTGGTGATTTTTATCTTGAGCAAACCTGGCTCAAAGAGGTAGAAGCCTCTTTGTAAACCTGTTCTGGCCATATGCACTTATACTGTAACTTCTCTATTCAATTATTCAATCATTTCACTGAAAAATTGTAACTTTCTTTTTTACAGAACATAATGAAAATGTAAAGCCACTGCCATTAGTAAATGACAAAACATATGTGTCTGTTTTCTAGCAGCCAGCCAAGTGTGAGTATTCGTGTTGTTCATGATGAGGTAAACCACTCCAGGCAAGGAAAATTATGCCATAGCTTATGTGATCAGATCAAGAGAACAGTTGTTTTCCCCACCAATGATTCCTATTAAATGAACTGTATGCTAAAAGCTTCCAATAATGAGTCAGGTTTAATAAATTATGCAGTCTTCATAACTTTTTAATGTATATTCTCTCAAGACTTGTCTGTCCCCAGAAGGGAATTCATCAAACAGCCTCTGCACATCAGAAACAAAAGCAAACTGAATGAAATTGGAGGGGCTGAAGCATAACTACTGGTAATGGGATTGGTCTTGCTTCACTTTCTCTGTCACCCACCAGACGTGAGAAATCTTCCCTTAGTGGCTCACTGTTGTCTTATTCAGTTTTTGTTTCTCCCATAAGTATTATATATTGACTACTGAGACCTGCATCATGTTTGTGACTGATCTCTGATCTGCTCTGATGCACTGGCAATTTTACTTCTAAAATATACTATGCAAAATGAAACCACTGAGAGTATCTGAACACACATGCGTGTGCATGCACGCACACACACACACACAGAGAGAGAGAGAGAGAGAGAGAGAGAGAGAGAGAGAGAGAGAGACAGACAGTCAGACAGACACACACACACACACACACGGTGGGGGGGAGCAAGACAGAGATAGAGATTTCTAAGAGGAGCATTGACAATATATTCAGTAATAGCTCATAATTTTTATTCTTGAGAGCAAAGCAGAGAAACATATAAACATATTAAAGGTGACATGGGGTGGGGTAGGGGGTTAATCCCAGGGCTAAAGCAGCTCCCACTCCATCCACTTCAGTGGATCGTGCCTAGGGTTACCTAGGTTGGTGGTATATGTGACTGTTTGGTACTGGCAGAGGATACCACTGATGAGCAACTTATAAATCAGAGCCTGACTCCTAGTATTTTGTCCAGGAGAAGGGTAATACCACAGTAAACTGCTGCTATAGAATTACAGTGACATTACTCCTATGAACTTAACAGCTCCCAAGGACACTGACAGATACTAGCATGGGAAATTGTGTTGCATCAGGACATGCCGAGGAAAGTGGCTTTTTCACTTTCTTCTCTAATAAATTGAAATTACAGGGAGAAATACAAGATTTAAGAGCTGTTGAAGAGGCTTCTATACCAGTTATGAAACTTTTTTATGGGATACACATTGATATTTTGTTTACAAAATTACCAAATAAATTATCCCAGGTTATTTGGACCTATGAGTCAACAGTCTGTTTTAGAAGTGTATTTTCTTAGAGATTTAAACAATATTTTTATTTTTCCTCTTATAATTTCATTCATTTATGTAACTATTTTACATACAAATTTAGCCCATATCCTTTCTCCTTCTTCCATAATACTCTCCCTACTTTTTTCATGTCTTTTTACATTATTGTTTATTTAAATTTATTTCTTTATATGATTCTTTAGTTTATTTATAATTTATTGTATAAACATGACATTACTGTTTATTAGAGGAAGGACAACTTACCACAGAATGAAAATGATACCTACTACCTCAGCAGACATTAACTGTCAGTAGCCCCTCACCTAGGAGGGGGGCCTAATGCACCTCCCAGTTCTTGATGAAATATTGACAATGATAGGATTGTTTATTAAATAAAAAGAGTTCAAACAATCAGTAGCATATATATATACATATATATCATTTACAGTTTATTAGCATAAAAATGAAGAAAAGTTCTATTTATTTTGCTCATGTACATTATTTGTCCAACTGAAAGGAGTTTCCTGGATTAAAATACTAGGCAGTTTATTTATCCACTATGAAGAGATATTCACTATATGTATATGTACTATTGAAGGTCTTCATTTAATCTTGGAGGGAGTTACTATTGTTGTAGACGCCGTTACTAGCATGTTTTAACATTTGCATGGTGATATCATGATCCTTTTTTTAATTGAAAATAGATTCTTCTCCCATACAATACATCCCAACCCCAGTGTCCTCTCCCTCCACTCCTCCTTTCTCTCCCCACACCTCCCCTCTCTCTGAGATCCACTTCCCTTCTTTTTCCTTTTCAGAAAAGAGGTCTCCAAGAGAAGACAGCCAGACAGGACAAAATGAGATATAATAAGACAATGCAAAAGCCATCATATCCAAGTTGGACAAGGAAACCCAGTAGAAGGAAAAGAGTCCTAAGAGCAGGCAAAGTAGTCACACATATAGCCACTCCCACTGTTAGGAGTCCCACAAAACACCAAGCTAACAGCCATAACATAATCAGAAGACCTAGCACAGACCCATGCAGACTCTGTCCATGTAAGCCCTGCCTAGTTGATTTGGTGGGTCATATCCTCCCGGTGGGTGTTCTCCATCCACTCTGACTCCTACAGTCTTTCTTTCTCCTCTTCTATGGGTTTCCCCATCTCAGAGAGGAGGGACCCAATGGAGACCTTCAACTTAGTCTTTCTCTCTGCCTAATGTCTGGCTGCGGGTCTCTGCACCTGCTCCCATCTGCAACCAGAGGGAGCCTCTCTGATGATGACAGGATAAGACAATGACCTGTGAGTAAAGCAGAATATCTTTAGCCATATTTTTAAAAAACACTGTATGTGGACAGAAGAAATATTTATTTAAAATGCTATTATCTGCAAAGCCAGCATGATGGATACATTTGTTCAGTTTAGGTTATGGCTTCATAAACAACTAAGCCTATTTTTGGTCACAGGACTTAAATGATCCCAGAGGTTAGGAAGATAGAGCTGTTGTGCTGTTCAGCAGAACTCCATATATCACTGACAAGAAAACTGAATTCAGTAATGATTAAGTGAATTTTACCAGATCATATAAAAGAACAGTTCTGGCAAGTCAGGAACCATGATTGAATTTTAAACATTGCTAGAGCTCTTTATGAACCGGTATCACTCTTATAAATGTACAAACATCAGGGAAATGCAAGGCTTTTGCCTTCTACGTATGTATAACCACAAAATTCCTAACATGATGAACGCTTAAAATTTACTGAGTGCTTTTTCCTGGGTTCTTCACTAAGCTATGGATATTGCATTAGTTTACCTCCTTGTCACAGCAACTCTATGAAATATATATTTATGCCTCCATTTTGTTCGTGATAAGACTAGCTATTGCAGGAAGCAATTCTACTTTATCATGGAAGATTTGTCATCCTTCCCTTTGTAATTGTCACCTTTGGGGTAGATTGAAACCAAACAAAGACTACTCAGTTACACATCTTGTATTTTTTACTTTGTGCAGAATAACAGCTAAGGAGAGATAGGTAGTCTCTTACCTAACATTGACCTTAGTAATGAGTGTTTGGCAGAAGGAGGCTCACATGAGATACTTTTACCATGTAAAATTATAAAATCTCTTAATATGATCCTTGCCTCCCAAAGGTTACTGGAGGTCATGTTTCCCAGGGTTTGAAAATTAATCAGCTTGATCTTACAGTCTTTGATTTTTATCTAGCAAATACCCTTTCAACATCTGTCTGTGAGTGTTTGGAATTTGGATCATCAACATCTATCATCATAACTGAAGAATATAGAAGTGGGATTCATCCTCTGTCTTCACTGCCAATACTGACCAATGGAAGAATATCTATTATGTTCCTACTGAGGCCAAGATCATACATCAGGCCACAATTTAGAGAGAGAATCTATTCACCGAAATCTTCTTCTGAGAAGAAGAATGATTGGTAGAGCTATAAAACAGCTAAAGACTTTAAATACATGTGTTTTTATTTGGTATTTATCAATAGTTTGCTTCATATTCTTAATGAATGATTTATGTTCTACTGTCATTTCATGTCTTTTGTGACTGATATTGATGACACTGAAATTTTGTTATAATGGTTGCCCCTCTTCTATGAGGATGGTTGGATTAAAGTATTTAGTAGAAATTTTCCCTTTTATTGAAAATTTTCCTTACATAGTGTATTCCCAACTCATCCCCATGTCCCTTCCCACTCAGTTTACTCACTTTTTGTCTCTCATCAAACATGCTTCTAAAGGATAATAATAAAATAAGTTAAAACAAAAACTAATACTTTGGACCAAACAAACAGAAAAAAGGAAAAGAGCCAAAGAAGGCACAAAAATCAGAGACCAACTCTTTTCCACACTCAGGAATCCCACAAAAACACTAAACTGGAAGCCATAATATATATGCAGAGGACCCCATGCAGACCCATGCAGGCCCTGTGCATGCTGCATCAGTCTCTTTGAATTCATATGAGAGGGCCTTGTTTTCTTGGTGTTCTCCGTCTGTGCTCACTCTTACATGCCTTTTGCCTCCTCTTCCATGGGTTTCCCTGGTCCCTGAAGGGAAGAATTTGATGGAGACATCCAGTTTAGGGCTAAGTGTTCCAGGGCCTCCCACTGAAATCTTTGTTTAGTGACTAAATTTATCATTTCTATAAAAAGCATACATTTATTATAATATGCTCAACATAAATTGCTTAAATTCAGAATAAGATGCTTATACAAGAGAAATTTTACTACAAAAAATAAGACCGAAAAATACATCAATGAGGTGGAAACTTTCATTATATTCTAAGACCAAGTTGCCTCTTCTTTTTAGGTTGCAGTGGTAAATCTTTAACTTTAAACACACATGTACTTGCATACACACCTGCCTATGGACCTGTCTTACCTCCATGAAAGAATAGCACACTCTTTTCTAGTGGAGAAAGCTATCAGACATCTGAGAGATATCTGTTCTTGGACAAGTGAAGTACATGGCTGTATTCACATTGGTAAAACAGGCTTTATTATAAAATTGTTTTCTTTCTGAGCCAGATTAATTTTGTTACTAGCTTAGGCATGCTACTTAACTGTGTTGAGTCTCAGTGCCTTTAATGTTATAAGGACAATAATCATACTTCTGAGAGATTTTAGGAAGATCAAGTCAGTACTATCAAATGTTACCTTCTTAGCAAAAAGAAATACACGCTCTTTGACTTAAGGTTTGAATATCCATAGAGATAGCATGCAGAGTATAGGTCATAAGAAAGTACATCAAATATCACTTAGAACTCTAAGGGTAGGCTCAACCAAGGACTTTCCAAGAAATACCAAAGCCCTGAGCTGAGTATGGGAAAATGTTCACATTGGTTTCTCCTTAGTAGGTAGTATTGCTGTAGTTGGCCACACTAAGGATTCCAGCCTCAGTGCCATCCCCCTCTGGCTTTACCTCGAGGTTCACTATCTCTTTTTCATCCATATTTAACCTAAATGATTATAGTTTCCACACTGGTGATGTTAGAATGACAATTTGCACTTCTCCATTTCAATCTCTGTTCCTTCAAATCCACCCAAATATTCCCTGTATTTCACTTACGTCCAGCTTGTCCTATTTCTAGCAGGGTTTCAAGTGCCCCTCTCTTGCACAAAACAAAAAGGGTATAGGAAACTATGACATTGTAGTTAAGTTCTGAAGAACAAGTAGGAATAAAATGTCTACAGAGATGCAAATTTTCTTTTACATCTTAGAATGCTGTGCAGAATATTTCCAGCAAGTATGTCCTCCTGGTTGGCTAGTCCTCAAGAATAGAAACGAAAAGATTGCACTGCAATTGTGATGGTGAGGCTACCACTTTCAGTAATGATGGCCATTCTGACACAGGGCTTCAGTTCCAGAAAGACAGGCAGGCGATAAGCAGTTTCATCTTTGAACATTTTATGGCTCCAGAGGGGGTGCTTCCTTTGATGTCACATTAGAAAAAATGACATTAAACACAGACATTAGCATGTTGTTTTTCTCTGGGAATGAAATACACTGGATGTTTTCATTATTGTAGAGTATAACATTATGTTTAGCCCTCCATCCCTCGATATTAGAAGAATCATTTGGAACACTCTATATTTTTTCATGCCAATTATCAATTTCTCCTTTGCTTTTAGTTAGTCTGTGGTATCTATACCACACACAAACTCCTGAGCTGATGTGCATTCTTGTCATCATGTTTAAAGAGCTATGGAATCATTTTATGAACTTAAAATTTTCTCCATTGATAGGAAAACATGCCAGTGACTTGAGGGAGGTATGGACTATGTAGCAGAGTGGTCTGATCACCAATGGTCAACAAGAGATCTCTCTTCTGCACAATTACTTTTCATTAAGGAAGACTGATAACAGTCCTGTTTCTAAAGAATGGGTAGGCAATGATAGTAATCTGGCCCAACAAGGGCTTTAAGTCATATGCTGTGTAATTAACAGGAGATTATTGCAGCCAGAGGGGACATCTGCTCAAGTGTAAATTGGAATAACAAACAGCTCAATGAAACTTTCAAAAGCAGAATGCTGTGACTTGAAGTTTCCTTGTGGTAATTTTAATCAGAAACACCCAAGATATTCCTAAGCATCAATGGGGAGTTTGGCTTCTTGTAATCTAGGTAATACTGAATGCTAATTTGGTAGCTTTAGAAATTGTTTCTTTTTCTTTT
>LZPO01067466.1:10050-28040 GCA_001675575.1 Neotoma lepida
TTCAATTTCTCTCCACCTTATTTTTTGAGTCAGGGTTATCTCATTGAATCTGGTACTCATCAGTTCAGCTAGGCTGACCGGCAATGACCTCCAGGGTCCACTTCTCCCCCCCAATCCCTAGTGTCCTTTCGTTTCATTGTGGAAAGCCACACTAATTTGGAGGCAGTTCATTGTAAGTATGTGAAAGTCACTCTTGTATCATTCTCTTTGAATGTTACACAGCCTTTCCCACCTGTTCGTATAAAGCGAACAGAATTAGCTATACTCAAACTGGTTGGTGGAAATCCCTTTGAATCTGCCTTTGATCACTGCCCAGACCGACATTTTAATTAGTTTGCCCATGATTTATATGAAAATAGATGCTTGAGAATACTTGAAAACACTCCATTCTCATAAGCACTTTAAGTGTTTTCCCAGAAATCTTGTTTACGTTCTGAAGTTGCCACTAAACTATTTTCAGAGATAGTCTAAAGCATACCTCACCCCAGATGTGGGTGCCCCATCTCTGACTCTGCTCTGAGCTGGCGAACCACTGCTTCATTACTGACTCCCAAGGCTGTGGCAGTGATGGAAAAAGTCCAAGTCAGATTTAAAATTAGATTTTAAAACTTCTGGCAATTCACTTTTAAGTTAAGGTCTCATTTTTTTTTTTAAAAGACAAGAATAGGGTCCATACAGATGCGAGAGTAAATAGAGCTGGAAATTTCAAATAAGTTGTGAAACAGTAAAGTCACTCCGTTTACGGGAACTTTCATTTTCCCGTCCATTTTTATCAGTATGAAAAATCAAGAACACCAGGAGATTTATTNAAAANAACAACAACAACANCAACAACTCTGGGTTGGTGTGGTTTCCAAGCTCCACTGTGGGTTCCCAGTGATTCCAGTTTAGTTTGGGATGGGATGGAAAACNGCAGCTATAGCAAATGTCATTCTTGATGCAGGTGACAGGCAGGGTACTGTAGAGGTAAAAGCCCAGAATATATGGGTTTGGATCTCACAACCACCACCCATCCCTGTGTAATCTGAGCTGGTGACGGTCCTTACACCCTGGTTTCCCTGTTGATAGGATGGGAAAGCTGTTCCCCAAGGTCGCTGTGAAGAGACAGTAAGTGATGCTTGTAAAATGGTCATCATGAGCCTGCCAGGCCNGTGGACACAGGCTTCTCTCTGAGCAATGGGGTTTGGGGACATGTCTGGATATGGAGCCAGTTGGGCTCAGCCTCTAACACTTTCTTTATCCACTGGGCTTCATCCTGGTCAACAGTATTTACCACCATTGACAGGATCTTTTCTGGAAAGCTATGGAGGCTGCACACTGAGGCCAAGAATTAGGAAGGGCACGTGTAACAAAGGCTGACTGACCCTCTGTCAACCAGAAATACACATGACCCACAATGAGAGTCCTCTTAGCCTTAGATGGTGCTTACTAGTGACCCAAACCAGAAACTGTGCTATTTGTGGAATTCAACCAACCAAGAACCCACAATAGCCATATTAAAAATTTGTAACTTAATAATTGGGGCAAAGGAAATTAAAACTATAAGTAGAACAAAAAAAAAGAAAGAAAGAAAAGAAAACTATGGGTGTGGGGCACATTATGGAGAGAGAAGGGTCTTTTCAGACCAAGACTTGCATCTCCTTCCTGTCACTTCCTCCTTGACCTAAGCCATAGGGATGCCAGCCATTGGCTCCCCACCCCTGCCCCATCCCTGGATACCATACAGAAGTTCCCTCTTCAGTGTTCCCAAACTCCAGTCACACTTGNGCTCTTTAGCACTGGTTTCTGGCATGTTCTCTGAGGCTTTAAGGTGACTTTCTGGGGTTGAGGATTTTGATAGNATGCAGAGAGGGGAGGGGAGTGATTCATACTCCTCAGTAACTACCTCCATGTTCCCTTATATGAGGAACCCCAGGCACTGGTCTTTTAAGTTTCTGAGGAGAAGTGATAGATNTGGCCAGGCTTCATGCTGTCAAAGNTCACAATTGAGACACAGGCCTTAAAAACACTGCTGGGAATGGGTGGAGGGGAGTCTGGGAGTTGAAATGTTTGTAGACTCCATCGGATGTGCAGGCAGCTAGGGTGCAGTGAGAAGGAAGGAGACAGTGTGGTGGCAATCTCAGGGCCTGGGAAGAAAATTGGCCATCATGGAATCGGCAAGACAGATAGGTAGAAGAGTTATCAAAGACAGACCCTAGACAAGGAAATATGTTTAAGAATCATAGATGGTGGCTCAAATACAGAAATGTCTGAGTGGTTCCTTACCTCATTAAATCTCATCACAAGGTCTTCAAGGGCATTGTGCTCTCCATTCTGAGAAGTGAGGATTGATGCTGAGANGGATGCTTCGAGACGAGGCAGGGAACGCTGGCATTCAGGGGAACTCAAGTCCCGGGTTAGGAAACAAAGGTAGTCCACGGGCAGGACCCTTCGGTAAATGTTCTGCTCCTGCTCTGTCAGGATGCTGGCCACTTCCTCTGGGAACTGAATGAGGGGCTGGAGATCAATCAGCTCCTTGCTGATCCCAGCTGAACTTGAAGGTACAGTATTGGAATTGGCCATAGAGGTGCCGGGTTGGCGTTCTGGGGAAGAAAAAAAAAAGCAACAAACTTATGGTTATACCAAGGCTGGGATCCTCATCAAAAAGCCAGTCAAAATCTTGTAGATTTCTCAGTCAAATCATTTGCTTAGTGAGTAGCTCTACACTGTAATGCTTGCTATAGAAGCCTTTCTCATATCTGTCTTCCTGAATCTGTGGGAGGTGGAGGCAGGGGCTTATCTTCCTTCAGTAGCAGCATTAATTTAACATACCGCTATCCAACAAGCTCACTATGAAACCTTACAGATCATCATCTTCTTTATCTTCCTTGGTTAGTCATCAGAGTTAAGATAAATAAGGAGGAATATGGGCACAGCTAGATGAATCTGAAGACAGAAGAAGGCTGCACATGTATGTACATATTTGTTATAAACATGTAGACTAGGTACCTAACCCTCTATACACACAGTTCCAAAACATCGTGCTATATTCTACCATGCCCACATCTTCAAAAATTATATATTACTGGGGTTCATTTGAGAGTTTGCAAGAACAAACCACCTATAAAGGTAAGAAAGAAATAGATTATAAGGGGATACATTCAAATAAATAATCTTATTTCATATTACAACTGGAAACAAGAACGTGGCAGAAGAATGCAGGACAGGGAGTGATGGGTATAACAGAGAGAAGTACCAAAGGCAGGGGTGTGTAGGTTCAAAACAATTCCCTTAATTAGCACTGACATACACACTTTCTCTTCACTTTGATACCTTCCTACTCTAATTCTTAGCTACCTGCCCAAATTAATTCATTCACTGACCCATTCATCTACTGAGCCATTCAACATTTTACTGAGGATGATCCTGAACTTCTCATCTTCCTCCTATGCCTCTTGAATGCTGTTATTACAGGTGTCTATGTAGTACTGGAGCTCAGACCCAGAACCTGTATATGTAAGCTCAGCACGCACTCTACCAACTGAGCTATATCCCTAGCCCTGAGAGAACAACCAGTTTTGTGGTTACGTAAGTTTGGGAAAGGTTAAAACATTCATGTCACACATTCTCTTCCCAGAGATACTTCAGACATACTGGTACATTGCTATAGGCTCTGAAGGGCCCATTTGCATTATCTTCGCCCAGTATTGTCTCCTTTTTATCCACTACCTACTGCATCATTCTATATGACTAGCATCCTTGGAGCATCTTCTGGAAACACTGTTATGGGATCCAAATTGTCCATGATCTCCATCCCGTATTTGTCTTCCCTTCTGGCCTTCTTCTTTATATTCTCACACTGCTGCAAGAGGGATCACATGCTCTGCATCCAGAACCATTCCTGCCTCCTGTTACAACACGTCTAAGTGGTCCTTGTTAAAATAAAGCTCACTGTCTTCTTGATGACACCATACTACTAGACTCCCACCTATAGTCAAGCTGGGATTCTGGACAGCCATCAGTCACAGAAGGAATCCCATAACACTCAGACTTCAGTGATCTTCAACCCTTCTTAAATCTCTCCTGCAGAGATCTTTGGGAATATCACTACAAATGGCTCTACCTCTGAATCACTGAGCACGGTGGACATCATCCGTAATTCCAGAATTGGAGAAGGTGAGACAAGAGGACCATGAGTTCAAAGGTAGCCTAGAGGAGACAGCAAGTNTCAGGCCAGCCAGGGCTCCACAGCAAGCAGTGGTACCTCATCTCAAAAAAACAGAAGAAAAATCATTATGATTTCAATGACTTTGCCCTCCACTGATACAAAGCTAGATGGTCCTAAATATATTCCTGGTAAAAATTTCTGCTTTGTCTTCCCTATAAATTCTATCATATCCACATGACCTTACNTGTTTAATTCTAAAAGTCAGCTAGGTGAGTGAGGGGTTCACTTTATACTTTATCCTGTCTTCTCAAACAAATTATCAAAAACCTACAGTAGCAAAAAGTGGGGACCACCACTTGGCTCATCTAAGCTCATATTTTACAAAGTCTAACACGGATTTCAGAATCTAGCCACTGTGGGATCACAGTTCAATTCTTTGAATAGATTAGAAAATGACTAGATTTCCTGAAAATTGAGTCACAATAAAGCCAAATGCCTGGGACAGTTTTGGGTACAGATATTTTATGTACAGTGGAGTTAGTCACATACAGGAATTTTTCCCAGAAGCCCCAACTGGAAAAAATGATTTCAAAATAAAATACTCTATAGAGGAAATAAAATAACAACAAATCTTATGAAATAACAACTTGTATAATATATAATAGAAGAGATGATGAAACAAAATATATAAATGAGAGTAAGGATGATATATTTGAAACAACAATATATTTTAAGATATGAATCACTGTTATAATGATGAATCTAGTGATAAGTGGCAATAATAGAGATTAGAATAAAATAGTAAAAGAAAAAAAGAAAAAGGAATATTATCAGAGCAACTATGATAAATCTAATAGTCTCATGACATCACACCCAAAGAAAACACAAATCAAGGCTGCAAGGCTTAAAACATATTTAGGCTTTGGCATGGGTTTTCTGAAAGCAGGATTCTTGGGGGATTTTATATATTCACAACAAGCTAACATCACACAAGTATCCTCNGGACATAAGTTTCTATTCATCAACTTCCATGCTTTGAACAGGTATTATATTCCCTCTTCTCTCATCCTTGCTGGGCCCTCCTGCTATTTGCCTTCTGCCTCACATGCTACACTGCCTCAACCTCATCAGCATAGCAGTCCTGCCTCCTTCTGTACAACCTGATGGTGCACTAGTGACCTGGAGCTCACAGCTCCTAATCTTTCCCACTCATCTGTGTGCCCACTGGGATCTGTAGATCATCTCTTGCAAAAACATTTTTAGAAAGTTTCTGGTCAATAAAATCATCTACCTATGTGTGGCAACTCATGCCTGTAATAATCATAGCTTTGGGGGGATGGAAACAGGGCTATCCACAGTTCAAGGCCAGCCTGAACAACTAGTCTGTTTGGTAGGAGCTCCACCTCAGCCCCTGGTGTCCCGCTCTTGGCGGACAATTCCCAGCCGCCAGGCGACTGGCGGAGCTGCTTTCTACCTGGGGGTCTTCCGGATGCAGCTTCCTATGTGGCTCAGGCTCCACCCCCAGCACCACCCACACCTTGAGCGGCTCCGACTCCTGGCTCCTGTGCAGGCCGGCACTGGGCCGCAAGCTGCTGAACCCGCCTCTTCAGAGCCCGCCAAAACAGGGCTCCTCCCCAGAGAGGCCAAGACCACTCCCTGGGCCTATTTAAGCAGCATCCACGAGACTAGACTCTCTCTTCCCTCTGGTCTCTCGCNGATCTCCTGTCTGTGGGGCCCGGGAATCACCCTGGAAGGTTCGTGAATTAAACCTGGCCTTTCCTCACCTGGCCTGACTCTGGTTGCAGCGCGGAGAAACTTATCAAGTCTCTTGCTCAAAAACCAAAACCAAGCCCCAAATTATCTATCTCACTTTCAGTTACTGTTCTCAGCCACAGGTCTTCTGTAATGCTCACTCTACAGCTGACTATAGATACTATCACAGTTCACACATGGGCACCATGAGACAAAGTAACTTCAGACTGTGACTCTCTGCTCAGAGAAAAGCTTTCTATACTAAGTGCTTTCTATGGATTAATTCAGGAGATTTACATTTTAATTAATTTATTTATTTATTGTATATGTATGTGGGTGTGAGTGTGCCATACCACACACGTGGATGTCAGAGGGCAGCTTGCAGGAGTCAGTTCTCTCCTTCCACCATGTGAGTTCCCAGGATTGAACTCAGGTTCAGGCTTGGTGTCAAGCACCTTTACCTGCCGAGTCACGTCACCATCTCCCAGATTTGACTCACAAGCACTGTAGTTCACATGAGGTGACATAAAGAGTAAGTCGGAGCTGTCATCTGGACAGGGTCTATATGACTCCAGACCCCACGTCCTTATTACTCAGCATACTGTCACTTTGACATCCCAGGTTACAGATGCATTTCAAGAGAGTTTGGTTAGTGTAAACCAATTCATTTGCCTCATTACTTGGAGTGATCAAATAAAATGACCTCTTTTGACTTTAAAGATAAAGGTGTGGCCCAGAAGGTATATGGTTCTCTTCCTCTGTCAGCCTGAAATCACCATACAGCAGCATGCAGAAATTCAAGTGGGCCCTTTGTGAGTTCATAGGAATTCCCCAGGTTTAAAAACAGATCTGTCTAAAGGATCTATACTGGATTTATACAAAGCATGATTTCTAGATTAATAATTTACAGGAAATACTGGGTTAAAACAAAGGCAAAGAGGCTCCTTTTTATTATTAAACTTTTTTCAGATGTATCCATCTAAATTTTGTGTGTATGAGTGTTTTGCCTCCCTGTATGTGTGTGTACCATGTGTGTGGTTGGTGCTCGAGGAGGTCAGAATCCGGCATTAGATCCCCTGGTACTGGAGTTACATTCGGTTGTGAACTGCCACATGGGTGCTGGGAACTGAACTCAGGTCCTCTGCAAGGACAACAGGTGATCACTGAGCCATCTCTCCGGCCCAAACGGCTCTTGTCTTAACTGCAGGGTTTCTCAAAGCCTTTAAGAATTCCCACGGGGAATGTGATGTGCGTTATTACACAGTGGCCCTCTTCAACCTTGCTGTCTGTCTTTGCATCATTTACAGCGGGATCAGTGTCTCTTCACAGTGTCTCTCATTACCCTCTGCAAAGGGTCTGCTGGGACCTTCGGATTGTGTGAAGTTTATGGTTCCAAGAATTTCTGCCATGTTTCTGGGAATCTGTGCAGAGATGGAAGGGCAGGAGCGGCTGTGCCTGCTCAGGAAACGGTAGTTTATCCCCCGTGGCTGAAGCCTATTTTAAGCGAGATGAGGTACCACTGTAGCAAACAAGGAAGCACCGGAACATGTGGTGTTCATGAAGAAACAAATACATATGCATTTAGACATCTGGGTGTCATCATCTGTCTCAGTAGCACCTGGCCTGGGGGATGGGAAGTGCAGGCCAAGCCNTTCTCTTGTGAGATGTTACTCTGAAAGCTGGAGCATCCTCAGGAAGCTCTCCTCTCTCTCCTGCCTCTCTGGTGATCACCAGCCCCTGACTTTGTCTACTAGGACCATTCCCAGGGACAGTCTACAATAACCTGAATCACCCAGGTAGACCCAGGGGATAAACTTCTAAATTTACGAGTGGTTTCCATGAATCTATCCATCTAGTACCTTTTGGAAATTTCCTACCTTGTAGGGGGTTGCATTACAAAAAAAACAAAACAAACAAACAAACAAAAAAAAAAAACAAAAAAACAATGGCTTGTTCAGCGCATGATTCCACCCAAGTGCCTTGAGCTAAGGTCCAACAACAACGGCCACTTCTCATTTTGGTTGTTGTTTCTTAATAAAAGTGACATCATTTGTTTTTTTCCTGCTATGTTTCATATGATCATCCAGAGTTCCAAAGTAATCTTATCATACTGTGAGGGAGCTATGGTGGTTTGAATAGGTATGGCCCCCACAGACTCACCTGTTTGAATACTTGGTCCATAGAGAGTGGCATTATAGGAGGTGTGGCCTTGTTGGAGGAAGTGGAGGTGGACTTTGAGGCCCTATATGCTCAAGCTATACCTAGTGTGGTACACAGTTCACTTTCTGTTGCCTATGGATCAAGATGTAGAACTCTCAGCTCCTTCTCCAGACATGTCTGCCTGCACACCACCATACCTCTTGCTATGATGATAATAGACTAAACCTCTGAAACTATAAACCAGCACCAATTAAATGTTTTCCTTTATAAGAGTTGCCGTGGTCATGGTGTCTCTTCACAGCAATAGAAACCCTAACTAAGACAGGAACCATTACTCACATCACAGGTAGGCATTGCTATTCTCATTTTGTATATAGCTAGAGCTAAGTTGTGCAAAAGGCCCAAGAATCCAGCTTATCAGCTGTCAGCAAAAAAGGGGGAGAGAACCTGAAGATTCTAGCTTCTGGCAGAGCACTCCACCTCCCTAAAAAGAGATGCAGCTATCATGTATGTGTTCAGTGCTCAGAGGCCAGCCCTCAGGCTGAACATGTANATCTGAATGGATGCAATAAAAACTATGTCAAAATTTGTCTGTTCATTTACTGAGTGCCTACTGTGTTCTAATCTTTATTTCTAGGTACTCTGATGTTGAGATTTAGTGAAAAAGAAAAGATCACTGCTCATACAGAACATCTTAAGAAAGGATATGGGCAAACACAATGAAACACGTCAGAAGGTGATAAAAATGCAATGGTGAAAATCAGAAGACAGCTTCAGAGTGTGGGTGGGGAAGGCGTAGTGTTACAGATTGTGTACTAACCAAAATGGTAGCACTTTCTACAAAAGTGATTAAAACATAGCCACTCAAGATACTCTTGGCTTGGTCGTCTGTTGGAAGCAGGAAGGTCCTTGCACAAACAGATCCCAGGGAAACTAGGAATGTTAAGCAGGCAGGATTGGTCTCTCAAAGGAAAGGATGTAAAACCTGTTTTTCCACCCAGAAAGTTGGGCATTAGGGGTGATAAATAGCTTGGTGTTATCTGTTGGGCCAGGCCATATTCAAGCTCTCACAATCAGGACCAGAGGTGGCTAGTAGTCTAAATGACTCTTACATAGCCAAGGGCTCCCCCAAGCTCTCAGAACCAGGAACAGAGATGGCTAATAGCCCAAATGACCTCTACATTATCTGTATGTAGGACTGAGACCACACCAGATCCTTCCCTAGGCCATTAAGCTAATATGTAACCTATCTCTAGAACCCATCTTCCTGGAAGAAGTAACATGTATTTTGAGTTGAGTTTTGATGTAGTTGTGCCTTTTTGTGCACTGGAGTTTGTACTATACCAGGAAACTTTCCCCAAAATTATACTGTGTTTAAATACGCTGGCAATAAGCTGCCTGGCATCAGACTCCCAGAGTTTGATTTGGCTTGATAAATTCAAGCTGACCAAATTTTCATTCTCACCTCCTTATGGCTCATTTCTCTGCCTGTCATGACATTTGCAGGGACCCCGCCCCCAACAGTCATCATTTTTCCGCATCTCAAATAATAGCCACTCATTCTCGCCCTTGTTTTCCAAATCTTACTGTTGGGGATCTCTAGCTTGTTGGGGAGATTGGAAGTTGCTTTGCTCTGCTCAGATTAAACCTGGATTTATTAATTTGGCCTGATCTGACTTATTACATTGGCAGCGTTACTTACTACCAGGGGACTTAAACTTTTCAGTTCCTATCTTTCACATTACATGAAATGCTTTATTCTCATAGAGAATATGTAATGGGTGTGATAATCTTCATGTAATGGGTATGATAATCTCCATGCCTTAAGATTATGGAACAGAGATGACAAATGTGAAGCCATTTTCCTAAAGATAACAGTGCTCCAGAGAGGTAGAGTTAGAATTTTAACCTTGTTCTAACTCAAAATATGGCCAGTTTTTCACCTTACAGAATCTGAATTTAGAAGGTTCTCTCTCTCTAATTTCCAACTATAACTTCAAGCAACTTCAGCTTACAACCCAGGAGAACCTATTTATGGCTTTCATCCTCACTCTGCAGATAGAGAGGAGCTATTCACGGCTTGGAAAGTAAGTCAAGATAGTAAGAATGCATCCTTAGCCATTCTAACTCTAGTATTTTATCCAACAGAGATTCTTGCAAAAACGTAGACTGAGGTAAATTAATCTGTATTGAATTGAAATTTTTTCACAAGTTTATGTGAAAAAAGTAAACAAAATAATAAATATGATGCCATTGAGGGGCAGGGAGGTTTGTAATGGTAAGCCTATGTTTTCATATCTGTCTAGTACACACAGTTCTGTTTTGCTTGGTTTTTAAATAATAAACAACAGCATTTAAAAAACACATTAAAAAGTTTTCTGGAAAATTTATTCAGAGGATAAAACTCCAAATATTCTCATCACCAAAAACTGGCTCAGTTTTGGGGGTGTTCATATTTTTTCCTAATAAATAATCCTGGGGATGGAGAGATGGCTCAGCAGTTAAGACCACTTGTTACTCTTCCAGAGAATCTAGGTTCAGTTCCCAGCGCCCACATGGCAGCTGACAACAGTCTGTAACTCCAGGGCCAGGCGATCCAGAGTCCTCTTCTGAACTTCCCGAGAACTAGGCACACACATGGTGCACAGACATACAGGCTGGCAGAACACTCATACATTAAACAAATGACTAAATATTGCTTTTGAAACGTAGTTTACTTAGGGGAGAAAGCAGGACAGACCTCTTATATAGACTCTATTTTTTCCTTTGAAAAACTTTTGAGTGAATTTTGTAAACAGTTACTATTTTTAAAAAAGCTAAACTTCAGATTCTCAACTGTACATCTCTAACGGCACACTTCCAATCATATAAAATAAGACACAGAGAGGGTATCGATTTCCTTTTATAAAAGACACAAAATTGGCTTAAAAACACTAACTCTCAGGCAGAGCTGAAAATTGCTTCACCGGGAAAGTGGCAGGCTTAGAAAAGGTGAGTAAATTGGTGTGAGTTTTCCTTTGCTTGTTGTTATTGGTTTTAGAGTAACAAAATCAATCTAACAATGAAGGTGTCTGGCTTGTTCACAGCCTCCCCTAACAAAGAGGAGTGCACGAAGCCAATGAAGCATTATTATTTTTAAATCACCACTTAAAAGGAATCGCTAGATTGAGAGTTAAAAGATGGTTAGATAAAACTGTCTACTAGACTGAAAGCCCTCAGAGAAAACTATAGGACAGCATTCCCATCAAGGGAACACACTGTTGTCCTTGCTTTCCAAAGAAATTGCATGCTACAGAAAATATAAAGATAAATAGGAACAGAATTAAAATGGTCAATATTTTACTCACACAAATTTCTACTGATATTTTTGTTTGGGATTTCATTCTTTTCATTCATTCTATTCTATATATATATATGTATATATATAGAATATATATATATAGAATATATATACATATATATAGAATATATATACATATATATATAGAATATATATATACATATATATATATAAAGTATGTAAAACACATAATTTTTTCTGACCAAAAAACCCATACAGTACACACTTCTTTGACCTTAAACTTAATCTTATGTTTAATTTTAAAAGGCTCTTTTCAAAGTCCATGCTGTATATTATAAGTAACACTGTGATAAGCAATGCTTGAGTTTATTATATTAAATGTCACAGTGAAAGAGGAAACAAATACCTATGTATATTGAGAACTTGCCTGTTCTAAGGTTGCTTTAGTGGATTGCATCATACTATCTATACACTATCTATACACGAGCTCATGCCATCTGCTAACACAGTAGATTCACTTCTCTTTTACAGTCTGGATTCCTTAAATTCTTATGTAGCTTTTTATTCTTGTGTAGCTTCCCTGTATGGAACCTCCAGTACAACATTAGAGTGGGAATCTCTGCTTGGTTNTTTTCCAACATTATGCATAGAGTTAGCTGAAGATTTCACATAGATGTACTTTATTAGCTTGAAGAAGTTTCTTTGTATTTTTGTTTTTTTTTTTTTTCAGGAAAGGATGTTGGAGTTTGTAAGCTTTGCCTTTGGTGCCTATTGAAATGACTGTGTGGCTTTTATCTATTATTTTATTAGTAAGTATACTAATTGGATTGGATTTCATGCTCACTTTGGATTTACACTCACTTTGATATGATAGCACTACATGTTTAATTTCAATCTGAGAAGAACTTTTATTATCTATTTGCAATTTTGGCTCTAATTCAGCCCTGATGTTAGACAAGAAAAGAAAGCAGAATGAGATGTAACTGTAATCATGACTTCAAATCACAAACAATCTGGTATTTTTTAAAATTATGATTTCTCAAAATGAAACACGTCTTTTTATTAACGCAAAACACAAACTCTTTGTCACCATTGTGACTATACTCACATTTTCCACCTGTCACAATGAGTATCAGTTAAAACAGCTCTACAGAGTAAAAAATTAACCATGAGGATCATTTCTGACTTAGAACGTATTGTTGTAGAAATGGTTTGTACCAAACATCAGATAGGTCAAAGTTACTTAATGAGAAAAATGCATATGGACCTAGAGACTTTGTTTTCCCCAAGAAGGCAGCAATAATGGTGCTGATAACATACCACGTATTGACACTAAAAGGCTCCCACTCAGCTAAGCGCTAAGAACAATACTTGCAAAAACTTAAGGCATCTTAATCTTACCAAGGTAAGATTAGTATTCCATCATATAGCTGAGCAAACTCAGAGAGGACAAGCAACTTGTCCAAATATCCTTAAGTAGTGAGAAGAGGCACCTGAATTCTAAGNTAGATGTGGGCAATTCTAAAGCCCATGCTTTTAACCATTTCCTGTGGTTTTGGGCACCAGAATTTAACTTATCTATAAATTCAAGATTGTTCACTCCTCTTTTCAAATGAAAATGGAATCAAAAATGCTAGGTCACAAGACCTGCTGCATCCCACTTGCTAACCTGATGCATAAATTCTGTATGCACTGAGTGCCTATTATGTGACTTCAACCTACATAATGTAAATGTTCTAGTAACAGACAAGGACTATTTTATATTTAATTATACAACTAGCATGTTTTTGACTACTGTTTGACGATTTAGGCAAAAGCTTTTTACTGACAAAGCCAAACCCAGCTTTAACAGAGAAAAAAAAAAATAAAGCCTGTGCAAAGTGGCCAATGATACATTTGGGAACCTTAAACTGGACACATTAAGATCATTATAGGGTTGCTGTGTGGAGGAAACTTGGGAATCTACAACTTCATGCTTGATACCACAGTCCTTGCTTGAGTCCTTATTAACTCAACAGCCATGATACCAATCTGTAGGGCACTTTGCAGCTCCTCATCCTGAAGTCACAGTTCTCAGGCCTTTGTTCATCATCATTTTATCTTAAGAAGCCTCACTGTATGTTGTAACCATCACAGCTAAGCAGGTGGTTTGCAAATATACAACTCTGATTTTCAGCTTTTGCTGTGATAAAATCTGGATATTCCAGTCTCCCAAAGTTAAGACAACCAAAGTGTATATAGGTTCCACTTAAAAAAATAAAACCAGCCNGGCGGTGGTGGCTCACACCTTTAATCCCAGCACTCGGGAGGCAGACGCAGGTGGATCTCTGTGAGTTCGAGGCCAGCCTGGGCTACCGAGTGAGTTCCAGGAAAGGCACCAAAGCTACACAGAGAAACCCTGTCTCGAAACCACCCCCTCCCCCCCAAAAAAACCCAACACCTTCATTTTCTCAGACCTCAAGTTCCAGAGGCATGTCTTATTTCTTCTTCTATGTTCTAGGCCATGGCTGCATCTATTCATTGATGACTTGACTCAAGGGCTGGCTGGTCCTTTCCCTTCCACTACCTCAGCTTTTCCCTAACTTTCACCTGCTTATGTTTATATCAGCCTCTGATTGTTCTGTGCTATGAAAAAGCAAGGGATATTTATAAAACTCCCATTAGATCAAAATCTAGGGGCCCAGAAAGGCCATTTGGCCCTGTGAGATGATGTTCTTGATGGCAACGCCAGGCAGTAGGAGGATGGAGGTCAGCCCAGTGAACTGTGTAAAGAAAACAACACCATTTATACAAGTCTGGGAGAGCCCTCAACACTTCCTTTCTTAAGTTAGTTTTTTCTGATTTGGTATAAAAGAGTCATCTGATCTGAAAAGACAGCTGTTGGCATCTCTCTTTGGGGCCTGAGCAGCATGCACAAGAACAGTGCTGGCTCCTCCAGCTGGATGAGGACAGTCCAGGTTGCCAGCATCTGGTGTCTGTGAGCCCCTGCTGAACTGCTGCCACTGCTCACTGTTGCAAGCCAGGGCTGAAGGCCTGAGAATCCTGGCACCTAAGCTCACTACAGATGGCTCCTTCTACCAGTGCCCTCGCAGGCCTCCATATCAAGTAAAGAGTGCTCAGGAGTGTGGGCTTTAAAGTTGGACAGACCAAGTTCAAATCCTGCTTGGCAATTCCCTAGTTCTTTAACCCGGAAATCAAGATGTCTGAGGAGAGACTTTTATCTGGAAACTTCCTGTGACTCCTAGCTAAGAGTACAAAACATTACCAGAAAGATGGTACAAGTCAATATTCCTGAACTCTTCACACCTATCAACATATCCTAAGTATGTCTATGTAGAGGGGAACAGACACAGCCAAAGGGATCAAAGACCTGGAGCCCTCCATAGCGTAAGTTAGAAGGTTCTAGAAATGACATTGTGGCCATATTGGCCAATTCTTCTCAGCCAGCTTACTCTCTCCAAGGCCATACTTCACAGTAGAGGATGAGAGATATCATACAGTCATCTAATAGCATGCACAAAACATGCCAAAATAGGTGTACCTACTAAGCTTACCTATAGGGCTTCAGTTTATGGACTGCAGCAATCAGCTTTGGAGCAAGAAAAGAATAGCTCTGAATAACAGGGCTTAAAGATGTGAATTTTCTTTCCTTTTTCCAGTCTCTCTATAATCAACATTTATAACATTTATAAAATAACTAACATTTATGGGGACACCAACTTAAAGTGCCTAGGTTTTAGTGTTCTCATTTTTACAATGTGACTCACATGGTTGTTCTGAGAATTACACAGAACATAACTGAAATAGCACAGTGACCAGGCCAATAACGGAAGGCCCGCATGTTTCTGTGTGAACGCCAGGCAGGTCACCCTATACCCTGGGCACATGTTAATATTTACTTATTTAGGCACATGAGAGTTGGAAAAGGATGAACAGCTCACTAATGCACACAAGCCACATGGCTCCTTCATTCTACTGAAGTGCAAATTACTCACTGGTCACATATTTCTTTCAGGGCCATTTCCTTTTGTTCTATACTTAAAGGGGTAAATATAAAAGATACCAGGAGATTGTATATTTTCTGACATCTGGTCAATACGATCTAGTTTCTCTTTGATCCTTTCACCTGAAGGGACCCATCTGACCAGATCCTGATTCCTCTACAGGATGATAGTCCACCAGAACTCCATTCTGACCACTCAGAGTGTTTCATAGTTGTTGACTATAGACCCTGGGCAGCAAAAAGTAACTCCAACCATTTCATCATCAGTGGAGGGAATTTGGAATATTTTAAAGTGGATCATGAAACTGAGACAGAGGGATTGGTGACAGAGGCAAGGGAGAGAAGATTACAGTTGTGCAATGAAGTGACATAAACAAGAATGAACCAATGTTTTCATTTAGAGATTCTATCTCAAAACACAAAAAAGCAGATCCCGACTCTTGGTGTCTCAGGTGAGGTCAGACTCTTGCTGGCTCTGGGGCTGCATTTCCAGTTACAAGAGCATTGGTGTTGATAAAGCACTTAGAACAGTGAATGGTGCATAGTGCCCAAGTCAATAAGTGGTATGTATATTGTTTGATCTGGGTTTAGGAGTCTGTGAGCTTGGTTACATAACGGGTTCAAAAGTTGATTCAAGTAAAGTGGCCAAGTGTCCACAACAAACTGATGATGCCACCTTCTGGGCTTATGATTAGACTTCAAGGTAGAGTGGAATAGACACAGAAAAGGGATCAAAGACCCACAGCCCTCCATGGGATAAGTTAGAAGATTCTAGAAGTGACATGGCAGCCATATTGGCAGAATCCTCTCAGAGAGTCAGCTTACTCTCTCCAAGGCCATATGTACAGGCTGAAGCAAAGAGAAGAGAAGAGCTGAAGTTCTACAAATGGACTCCACTGAGGAGGCTGGGACTTGAGTCAGGTTTTGATAAGGTAGTCTCTGGTCTCTGTGCTTTCAGGAACATGTCTGCTTCAGTGCAATCTCTGTGTTATTGCCTTTACTTCCCTTCTCCTCCTCCATTTGTCTTCTCCCATCCCTTCCTCCCATTCTCCCTTCCTCCCATTCTCCCTTCCTTCCATCTGTTCTCTCTGTTCTTTGGAGAGGGAATTCCATAAAAAACCCCAACTTTCTCAGGGTTGAGCTAGAGCAGGAGAAAGGGAATTACAACATTGCCCAGTTGTGTTTTCCAGGAAGCTGGAGAGACGCAGGGCAGGGAAGGTGCTGCCCATGGCTGATAGCCCTTGGAATTATGGAAGATCCAGGTATGGATGGGAGAGATGAACTCTGAAGGTAAGATCCAGGAAGGGCTACTGTCTCAAATCCTTGTTCTCTTCAGATTTTCTATGATCTAGCACCCAACACAGCTCCAGAGTCCTCCCCAAGGCCCTCCATGTTCCCTCCTTTTGGCAAACTTGACCCTGTTATCCCTTCCTGAGACTCATCCTACCATTAAAATTTTGTTCTTGCTATTTCTGAGTGTCTTCTTTGCTCCATCTTCACTTTGGGGAACAGTATTCTAATAAATTTATATTCTTTATTTATTCTATCCCATTGTACTTTCTATCTACACTGGGCCATTTTACAGGTTAAAAATGATGAAATACAGGAAGAGAGAAAATGAAGTGATCTCAGATCACTCTGTGAGTACATTTGNGAGTCTTTTCATATCTCACCTGCTTTTTTAAAAAAAAATGTACACAAATATGTATTTTTAAATTTTAAATTATTTGTAAGGTTAGCATACAAAGTAAAGGGTCTCATTGTGACATTTTCATATATTTATACATGATCATTATATATAAGTATATATAATGTAAGTATATTATTATATATAATATATGAATATATATGTTATTATATTTTGTTTTAATTAATTTCCCTCCTCCACTGCCTCTCACCTCCTGCCCCCTCTTTTTGGTCCTCTTCCTCTCCCCCAAATAGTCCCTCCTCTATATTCATGTCACTTGTATTTTTTTACCCTCTTTATTCTCCCTATAAACCCTACATTCTTAACCACTGATCTTTGTCTTGGTATCACACAACAATGTAATCACTTGTTCACACAGTCTTCTCTCTGTCAACTGAATTACCAGTTCCTGGAGTTGAAAAGAATGTCCTTCTTTGCTGTTTCATCCTTAGCTAAAAGGGTCTGAGCAGATAGATGTAGGTGTTTTCCATACTGTACTATATAACACCCATTCCCTATAGGTAAATCACAGTCAAGATAATGGCTGAATGTAGCTCTAGAATTATTCAAACCATGTTCCTGTGAGCTCTGGGTCTGTAACCATCAAGGCCTCAGTTCCAAGCTGTTCTGTACCTTGGTTTCCTTGGTTTAAATGTCTCACTTCTTCCTTTGATTGATAGGTTGTGAACATCAGGGGGTTACACTATTTTATTTTTTAACCAGCTCCCTCCACTGTCCACAAACAGAGCCTAACATGGTCTATAGCCCACAGCAGGCACTAAAGGGATTATTTATTGATGAAATAACTCTCCAACCTGCCTGCCCAATTTTCTTTCTCTCTCTCTTTCTTTCATCCTTCCTTCCTTTCTTTCTCCCTCCAGTCTTTCCTTTCCTTCCTTCTTTTTCTTTTTCTTTTTCTTTCTTTCTCTCTCTCTCTCTC
>LZPO01067467.1:0-10503 GCA_001675575.1 Neotoma lepida
GGTTCCTGGATCACGGACGTTGGGAGGTGGACTAAGCAGAGTTCTCCAGAGAACACCGCTGGACTGCACCTCACCTCTCCTGGACCCTGTGACCAACCCCTTTACTTACTGTAAGTTGCCCTAAATCCCTAAATAAACCTTCAGTTAACTACGTGGAGTTGCCTTAATAATTTCCCCCATTATACATATAACAATATTTGTGTGGAGGTCGACCAGTCGGTTGCTTTGTTTTTTTAAATCATAGTGGGATGAGGTTAACCAGTTGGGTATGTGGATTTTTTTTAATTTACATAGAGGTCGACTACTTAGTTTTTTAAATTTTATTACTTTACTAACTACAGGAAAAAGTCAATTGAGTGGTTGGTCTTTTTGTTTCTCTTTTTATTTTTTTGTTTTGTTTTGTTTTTGCTGTTTCTTTTGTTTTGTTGTTGTTGTTGTTTCAAATGCATATAACAATACAGTATGGAGGTCAACGAGTTAATAAAGGAAGAAAGACCTTTTTTATTTTTTAATATGTATTAATACATATGTATATATAAATAATTTATGCAGGTGGACNGTTGGCTGTGTGGTTTTTATCTATTCATTTTTTTATATATGCATAACAATACTTGTATGAAGTCAAGAATTTGATCACTTTTGTTTTATTGTAAAGGAATGTAGTTGGCCAGTTTGCTGTGAGAATTTTTTTTTCATTTACATAGAGATAGACTACTTGGCTTTTTAAATTTTGTTACTTTGCTATCTATAGGGAAAAGGCAATTGAGCAATCAGCTTTTTTTGTGTATGTTTTTCTTTTTCTTTTTTGGGATTTTTTGTTTGTTTATTTGTTTTGTTTTTGTTTTTTGTTGTTGAGGATGTTGTTTTTTAAATACATATAACAATGCATTTACATATTGTTTTTTAAATACATATAACAAGTATGGAGGTCAACCAGTTAGTGAAGAAAGCAATATATATATAAAATTTATGCAAGTTGACCAGTTGGCTATGTGGGTTTTATATATATACTTTTTAAATACATATAAAAATATTTATGTGGAGGTAGACTAGTTGGTCGTTTTTTTTGTTTTTCTTATCATATAGGCTATCTTATCGTATTGGCTATGTGGATTTTTTGTAAGTTTATGTAGAGGTTGACCACTTGGCCTTTAAAATTTTATTACTTTACCAACTATAGGGAAAAGTAGTCAAGGGGTTGGCCTTTTTCTGTTGTTTTCTTTTTCTTCTTTTTGTTCTTGTTGTTTCAAATACATATAACAGTACAATATTGAGGTTGAACTGTTAGTGAGGAAGAGAGACATATATGTGTGTGTGTATAATTTATGCAGGTTGACCATTTGGATTTTATTTATTTATTTGGGTTTTATTTATTTATTTTTAAATAAATATAAGAATATTTGTATGGAGGTTGATCAGTTGGTTGCTTTTTTTAAATCATAAAGGGAAGAAAGATATTTATACATATATATTATATATATAATATTATATATATTTATATATGTATAATTGATGCAGCTCAACCATTTGACTATGTGGGTTTTATTTATTTTTTTTGTTAAATACATATAACAATACTTGTATGGAGGTCAACCAGTTGATCGACTTTTTTTTTATCATAAAGGGATAAAGTCACCATTTGACTATATAGAATTTTTTTTTTAAATTAACATGGATGTCAACCATTTGGCCTTTTAAATTTTTATTACTTTATTAACTATAGGGAAAAGCAATCAAGCTGTTGGCCTTTTTTGTTTTTCTTTTTTGTTTTTTCTTTTTTTATTATTTTTATTTCAAATACATATAACAATAGTGTATGGAGGTTGACCAGTTAACAAAGGAAGAATGCCTTTTTATTATATATATATATATACATATATATATATATGCACACACACACACACATATATATATATATATATACATTATTATTTGTGCAGGTCAACCAGTTGGCTGTGTGGGTTTTGTTTATTTTTTTAAATACATATAACACTACTTCTATGAATTTTTTTCTTTAAATTACATAGAGGCAGACCACTTGGCCTTTTAAATTTTAAATTTTATTACTTTACTATCTATAGGGAAAGGCAGTCAAGTGGTTAGCGTTTTTGCTTTTGTTTTTGTTTTTCTTTTTTTGTTTCTGTTTTGTGGTTTTTGGTTTTGTTTTTGTTGTTGTTCTTGTTTCAAATATATGTAACAATACAGTATGGATGTTGACCAGTTAAGGAGGAAGAAAGACTTTTATGCATATATATATGCATATATATATATATATATATATATACATAATTTCTGCAGGGTAACCAGTTGGCTGTGTGATTTATGTATTTTTTTAAATACATATAACAACACTTTTATGGAGGTTGATAAATTGATTGCTTTTCTTTAAATCATAAAGGGATGAGGTTGACCAGTTGTGTAAGTGGATTTTTTTTAATTTATATAGAGGTGGACCACTTGGCCTTTTAAATTTTATTACTTTACTAACTATAGGGAAAAGCAAATGAGTGGCAGGCCTTTTATTGTTTCTTTTTCTTTTTTTGTTTTTGTTTTGTTTTGTTGTTGTTTTGTTGTTCTTGTTTCAAATTCATATAATAGTACAGTATGGAGGTCGACTAGTTAATGAATGAAGAAAGAGTGTGTTTATATATGTGCACTATGTATATATAATTTGTGCAGGTCAACCAGTTAGCTGTGTGTGTTTTATTTATATTTTTTTAAATAGATATAACAATATTTGTATGGAGACCATTCACTTTGTTGCTTTTCTTCTTTTTTTAAATTGTAAAGGGATGTGGTTAACCAGTTGGCTATGTGTATTTTTTTTTTTTACTTCTTAAGTTACATAGAGGTCAACCATTTGGCCTTTTAAATTTTTTTTTACTTTACTAAGTATAAGGAAAAGGCAATTGAGTAATCAGCCTTCTCTTTTCTTTTTTTCGATTTTTTTCTGTTTTTTGTTGTTGTTTGTTGTTGTTTCAAATACGTATAAAAATAGAGTATGAAGGTCGACCAATTAAGGAAGAAAGGAACAAAGAAAGAAAAAAATCCTAATCAGGAAGTCAACCAGCCACCCGCTGCCTTTAATTGTCCATCCATCTACTTATTTTGGTTTGTTGTGTGTCTGTGGGATGTGGTCACATGAATTATGGTACCTTATCATCTCTCTCACTCACATACACACACACACATACACACACACACGCACACACGCATGCATGCATGCACACATGCACACATTACTCATCTGTCTATTTCCTTGTTATTTATTTGCTTATTTATTTATTTATTTACTTTGTTAGCCCTGTCCTGGAAACATAACTTGCAAAGAACAGGTTTGCCTCCAACTCACCTGTGCTGGGGTTAAAGTTGAGTGTCACCACACCCAGCTGCAAAGCAGCTTCTGACATTCCATTTGATGTTTTTTTGTATTCAGTGCTGCTGGTTGGACTGTGCATGGACAGTTGAACTGATGGGTGGATGGTGGGACATACACACACACACACAGACATGCATGTACACACACAGAAAGGAGACAGACAGATGGGGTGGGGGAGCAGAGCATCGTGGTGAGGAGGGTGCTGTCCCTAAAACTTCTAACTGTTCGAATAAAGCAATTTATTTTCTTCTGCTCTGTAGATAGATTAGGCTGGATCCACCTGCCTCTGGGATTATACACCAGCCTGTCTGGACTGACTGCCATAACCTTCCTTCTCAAGTCACGAAGAAACTTCACCACTCACCAATATAGAAAGATGTCCCTTCCTCTTGACCCACAGGTAGTACTCTATCTACAACCCAACCCATTTGCCCTCTTCCACTATATACTCAATAAAATAAATAAGTGAATGGACAAGTAAATAAACAAATGAAAAGTTCTCAGTTGTTTATTGACTTTTAATTTCTTTTGAGGTAGATTCTCCCTCAAATCCCCACCCCCACACCTGGCTTATGGCAGTGGTGTGTGTGTGCGTGTGTGCACATGCATGCCTGCCTGCCTGCCCACCTGTCTGTTTTGTGAACCATGTGAGCATGCTGGGTGCCCACAGAGTCCATGAGGATGATGTTGAATTTCCTGGTACTGGAAGAGCAGCCAGTGCTCTTAACCTCTGAGCCATGTCTCTAATTGCAAGTTTTCTATTTCAGTGGGAACATTTTAGAATTNACTGTCCTGTGAGGTTGTTATGTCGTGACACACCCCCTCCACATTGTCCAAACTCAGGGCAGGTAGCCCTGCCTGCCAACTAATTGAAAAAATAATACACTCAGATGTAGGTCTTTGGAAATGGTAGTGGAGTGGAAAACACACCCGGCCTCCTGGATCTCACCAAGTTCAAGGCCAGATACAGACATATTATACCACTGTTTTAGGGCAAATCAGTCATTCTGTAGTCTTTCTTTATCAAACAAGGTTCTTTCTCTCTGTGTGTCTCTGTCTCTGTCTCTGTCTCTGTCTCTGTCTCTCTCCCTAAACAATAGATTTCCAAGCAAGTAACATCTCAGTGGTTTTTTTGGAAACACGAAGGAATTTTGTTTTTCTTTGTAGACTGGACACTGGTTAGAATCCACTTCTCCACAAACAAAAATTGGTGGCTTTCCACACCAAATGTACAGGATACGTGGAGAATTGCACCCACAAGTTCCCTGGGATCTAGTTGACCTTGGAGGTGAAGGTTGGGGAGTAGGGATGGAGATAATCTCTCCAAGAGGGGCTATTAAACACCTAGAGAGGTACGATTGCACCAGTTTAATGATTAATTAATGTTGTACCCGTATGATTTTTAATCAATGTTTAATCTCCAGGTAAAGCTTGGGCAGAAATTAAGTATTTTAAAATCCTAAGGATGTCTATTCCTCTCCTCTCCTTGTAAGTTATGATGGATTCCCATAATCATACAGCTGAAGCCTCCTTTTCCTAACCTCAATAGCCTATATTGCTGAGGTCTAGCTGTAGGAGCCCGGTTCAGGTCTTGATATGGGGAAGGGGAAGCATCTCAAAGAAATGAAGTGTCCAACCACCAGATGAGTTTCATACAAGTGGCCAGCTGGCCCTGAATAGCTCCAGCCATCTTTATTGATACATCAAAAATGAGCACATTTTTCCATAGTAACAAGTTTTTCCCATCCTGCAACGTTAACTAAACTCCAGCAAAATCAAGTATGTCAAATATGTTTGTTTCCCAACTTTTACATCAAAACATCTTTAAACCCAAAACAACAATTATTATTTTGTTAGCTTGGCCAAACACCAAGCCAGGTACATCCTGTCTTTACACAACTAACAATGACTGATAAACACAGGCACACTATCATTTGAAACGTATTTACAGAAATAAGGGTGATCTACCTCCAATCCCATCTGCACTGACTCAATTACAGCAGTTCCCCAGGTCTGAAGTGACAGCTGGCATCTCCAGACAAGAAACCTGAGAATCATCAGCTTCTAAAGAATTTTGGGGGTTTCCAGGAATGAACACATCTATCCCATGCATGACTGACAAAATGACACTAATACCACCAAGAGAATCATCAATATTGGAAGAGAGAAGAGAGCATGTAGGTCCCAGCAGTATTCTGTGCTGTCCAAAAGTCCACTGGTCCTTGCCTAATGAGACTGTCCCTGGGAGTTTTTGCCTCATCTGGAGACCCATTGGACAAACACTCATATACTGGACCAATTCAAGGCTGCATGATTCCCAACATTAGGTATTTTTCATATTTCTTGCCTGGGACAGAATTGCACACTAGTTAGCTGGGAATGGTTGGATATGCAGAAAAAGAATACAGTCACAAAGTTCAGCTGTGTTTCTGTTTGTTTGTTTTGGTTGGTTGGTTTTTGGAGGGGTGGGGATTTTTTAATAAATGATTTCTTTTCTTTTTTTTTTCTTTTTAAAAAAATGTCCAACAATGTGTTCTCATCACGGTTTGCCTTCCCACACCTCCTTCAAGATCCTCTCCAACCACCTAGTCAAATCCACCTGTGGCCTGCACTTAGGTGTGGTTTGTATACTCAGTGAGAATCTGTTGGAGAAAAACAATATTTCCTTCTCCAGTGGCTATCAATTGGAGATAACTTCTGGGTTAGTGAGTTAGGAAGTGGAGGTTTATTTCCCTTTCCCCTTCAGTGCTGGGACTACATCTGGCTTAGATCTGTGCAGGGACACCATCCCTGTTTTTGTTTTGTTTGTTTGTTTATTCTTTTGGTATTTTTGTGTATATCTGTCTTTGATGATTTGTTTGCTTGTTTGTTTAAAGCAGACACACAACTGACTGCAAACACAGAGGCAGTTGGCTTGTTTTTCCTTCACAAAATTTCTTTTATACAGGAAAGTTGAATCCAAACTACACACAGAAGGGACAATATATCAAATTAGGGTTGCATGATTTTTTTTTTGTTTTCATTGTTTGTTTTGTTTTGTTTGTTGGTTTTCTTTTCTTGGTCTTTGATCCCATTCTGTAATTTTAGCAAGACGAGGGTGATCCCACAAGTAAGGTAAAAGTTTTAAAATAGGGAAATTCAAGGGACTTTACCTCTCATTTACAGAACAATTCTAATTAAAAAATGGTATTACAATGCCGGATGGTGGTGGCGCACGCCTTTAATCCTAGCACTCGGGAGGCAGAGGCAGGCAGATCTCTGTAAGTTTGAGGACAGCCTGAGCTACCGAGTGAGTTCCAGGAAAGGCGCCAAAGCTACACAGAGAAACTCTGTCTCGAAAAACCAAAAGAAAAAAAATGGTATTACAATTGAGAATTCTCTGTGTATGTGTTTTATTAAGCAGCACAATGTTATTCATTAAGTGGTGCTGTTTACCATGGGAGAAAAGTCACAACAAAACTCACTATGAGAGTTTATTAAGGAAAGGGAACAGAAAGGATGTATATAGGCCTATGGGAATGATCATGCAGGAAAAGGGGTGGAGGGATAAATGGGATCTGCTTTTATAGGTTCCACTTGCACATGTGCATATGCTATGCAAATTATGTGATCATGCAGTGTATAGATTGTATAGGATCAAAGGCCCTGGGATGACTAAGCATCTTGCCTGACTACTGGACAGCACATATGTGGTCATGTAGCTGGGGGAGTGGCTAGGAATTCTAACACTCCAGACTCTGTTGTTTATAAAAATGGTGGGTGAATGGGAATGGTGGGAATCAGTTAACTTTTGGGGGTAGGGAAAGGGGATTTTGAGGTAGCCAGACATCCTGAGGTAGTGGAATGTCCTCCACTGCTTCGAGAATTGTCCATCACCTTCTGCTGATTTGCGCTCTGTGACTGTTTGGGTCTGACTCATAGGTGCTCTCCAGGTAGATTCAAGCTGGCTCTGGAGCTTGGGAGAATTTTTAAACATATTAAGAAGCAGCCATAGGGAATTTAAAATCTTGAGCTGGTAGCCATGACATTATAATGTTTAGTACTCTGCTATCAGAATTGTATTGGTTAGTATTAGCAAGAGAGAGAGAGAGACCTGGAACATGCTTTTGATTTTCACTTGAGATAAGCCTTGTCTGAGACAAACCTCAAGGCACCTGTTTTCTTTATTAGTTTTAGTTTATTAGTTATTTAGTTTATTAGTTATTTCTTTATTAGTTATTAGTTTAGCAGAGTCCACACCCTTTTGAGTCTGGGGGTGTAAATAGCTCTGGACTGTAGTCGTGGGAAATGGCTAGAGATTGAAGCCTCTGATGGGGGTCAATCAAAGATTGTCTGGTCATTCCCATAGGTCTAGGGGACTGTTTACGCTGGCTGGAAAAAGAAAACACCAATCAAAGCAGCCGGTATTGTACAAAGCAGTCTGGAGGCCAGGCAAGTGGAAAAGTGAGCAGTTGTAGATAGAGCATACCTCGGTACAGGGTCCCAGGTGCAGAGCACCAGGAGGGCCTGCTTCATATCAGCACCAATGTTATTTATTAAGTGGTGCAATGTTATTCATTAAGCAGCACTGTTTACTGTGCAAGAAAAGCCACGAGGTACAACAAAACCCACTATGAGAGTTTATTAAGGCAAGAGAACATAAGGGATATGCATAGGCCTATGGGAATGATCATGCAGGAAAAATGCAGAANGATAAGTAGGACTCGCTTTTATAGGTTCTGCCTGCACATGCACATATGGGCTTACATAGCTATGCCACGCATGTGCATAGATTGCATGACCACACAGTGCATGGATTACGTAGGACGTAAGGCCCTGGGATGACTAAGCATCTTGCCTGGCTATTGAACAGCACATGTGTGGTCATGTAGCTGGGAGAGTGGCTAGGCACTCTCTCTCTCTCTCTCTCTCTCCCTCCCTCTCTCTCTCTCTCTCTCTCCTCCCTCCTTCCTTTCTTCCTTACTTTTGCTGGGATTGATCTAAAAAGTGGACTGTTTTGGGGTATAAGCTTAAGTAACCTCTAGCCCATGTAGAGGGAATAGAAAGGACTCCAAACTTATCTCAAATACTAACCTAAATAATAAAAATGGGGATAAGTAGTAAGTAAGTAAGTAAATAAATAAATAAATAAATAAATAAATAAATAAATAAACTTTCCCAGTTGGTTATTGACTCTTAATTTCCATTGAGCTAGATAATCCTTCAAATCCCCACCCCCCAACCCTGCCTTGTCCTCAGACACTTATTACCTGCTTCTGACTCTGTGCATGTGTGTGTGTGTGTGTGTGTCTGTGTCTGTGTCTGTGTCTGTGTCTGTGTCTGTCTTATCTATCTATTTTGTGAACCATGTGAACCTGCCTAGTACCCAAAGAGGCCCTGGGGAGGAGGATGTTGGATTTTCTGGGACTGCAAGAGCAGCCAGTGCTCTTAACCTCTGAGCCATGTTTCCAGTTGTGGTTTCTATTTCAGTCACAGAATGTTNTATTTTATTTTATTTTTTATTTACTTTGATTTTTCAAGACAGGGTTTCTCTGCAAAACAGTCCTGCCTGCCTGTCCTGGAACTCACTCTATAGACCTGGCTGGCCTGGAACTCACAGAGATCTACCTGCCTCTACCTGGGAATAAAGACATGCTGAGATTAAAGGCATGCACCTGGGATTGTTTTAGAACTCATTGTCCTGTGATGTTGTTGTGTCATGACACACACACCCCTCCATATTGTTCCAACTCAGGACAGTCCTGTCTGCCTGCCTTGCTAACTAATTGAAAAAACAATACACTCAGACTTAGGTATTTGGAAATAGTGAAAAGCACACTCTCACAGAAAGAGGACTCCACTCATCCAGCTTCCTGCCAGCTCAACAAGATCAAGGCCAGATCAGACAAGTGCTCATAACTCAAAACTAGGCCACATGGTTCCCAGCTATATATATTGGATCTTTTCTGGGACAGAATTGCACACTAGTTGGCTGGGAGTGGCTGGATATGCAGAAAAGGAACATTTGCAGTCACAAAGTTCAACTGTGTTTTTTTTGTTTTGGTTTGTATTTTTTTTGTTGTTTTTTTGGAGGTGAGGTGGGTAATGTGATTAGTAACATGGTGGACCATCTCAGCTAGTCACCTTGGAATTGTCTTGAGCAGTTTGTAGTCCAAAGCCACTCATTGAGTGGTGTTTATTGGCTCAATAGCATCATTATGAATCAGGTAGAATTGTTCTCATGGGGCTCCATCCTCCTTCTGGAGACTTAAGAGATTGCTGTTAGGAAAACTTAATCATTATTGATATCAAAACAGAAAGCTTAAATTTAAGAAAGCCCAAGGTCATGGGTGAAGTGAATACCCACTACAGGCATGGATTTCTTTTTAATAGAGAAACCTTGGGTGACTGTCCAGGCAGTCAGATGTCTCTATCATTCTAGATTTTTGGAAGTTGCTTATAATGCTCTTCCTGTTTACTTAGGTAGTATTATATCCTTCTGAGGTCTTTGATGTAGTTGAAGACTAGATAGTTACGATTATAGTTTTCCTTATTTATAATAAAAAATAAATTAGATATAAAAACTTTAGACTCAAAGATATAGGATAGATAAAATATTTTCTTTAATTTTGCCAAATACAAATAGATATTGTAACTTTTAATTCTCACTAGATAACTGTTTTGTTTTATGTAATTTTACTATGTTAAAGTTAAAAACCTTCCTTTTAAATATAAAGAAAAGGGGGAATGATGGGAATGTCTTTCTGAAAATGTGTTGCTCTGATTGGTTGATAAATAAAGCTNTTTGGCCAATGGTGAGGCAGAATAAGGTTAGGCAGAACATTCGAACTACGAGGAGAGAAACAGAAAGCAGAGCTGAGCAGACACCATTCTGCCATCTAGAAAGCAGCATGTAATGCCACACAGGTAAAGCCACATGGAACACATGGCAACATAGATTTATAAAATGGGTTAATTTAAGATGTAAGAGCTAGCCGGGCGGTGGTGGCGCACGCCTTTAATCCCAGCACTCGGGAGGCAGAGGCAGGCAGATCTCTGTGAGTTCGAGGCCAGCCTGGGCTATCAAGTGAGTTCCAGGAAAGGTGCAAAGCTACACAGAGAAACCCTGTCTCGAAAAACCAAAA
>LZPO01067467.1:17752-28000 GCA_001675575.1 Neotoma lepida
TGTCTGTGTGTGTGTGTGTGTGTATGTGTGTGTATGTGTATGTGTATGTCTGGCTGAGTACAGGTGTATGAGTTCCTAAGTTGAGTTCAATGATCTTGAAAGACAGAGACAGGACACTGAGGGCACATCTAATGAGCAGAGAATCATATTTAACCAAAATTTGCAAGAATCTCTCATTAGCCAGCATAATCATACACACAAATTACAGGTCCCCATGTTATGCCCAGATTACTGGTGTTGGAATTCCTGGCCACTCCCCCAGCTACATGACCACACATGTGCAGTTCAGTAGCCAAACAAGGGGCTTATGTCCTACATAATCTGTGTACTGTGTGATCATGCAATCTATGCGCATGTGTGGCCTAGCTCCATAAGCCCATATGCACATGTGCAGGGGAATGCTTAAAAATCAGGTAACAAGTCCTCCCCCTCTCTTCTCTCCTCCCTGCNCTCTCTCTGCACATGTCTTCCACAGGCCTGATCACAACCTCTCTTGTCCCTCTCCCCTCCTAATAAAACTCTGATAATGGATTTCATTGTACCTCGTGGCTTTTCTTGCATGGTAACAGTCCCGCTTAATGAATAACACAGCACTGCCACTGCATAAAAACTAATATTGATGCTGTGACAAAGCAGGCTCTCCCAGTGCTGGGTCCAGGACCCTGTACCAAGGTTTTGCTCCATCTACAACTGCCTTCTTTTTTTCATTTGCCCAGCTGCCAGATCACTCCACACACACACCACCTGCTCTGATTAGTGAGTTTTCCCTTTCCGATTCCTCGCCATTTCTCATGACTACAGCCTGAGATATATTTTTCACTGCCAGACAACCAGGGGGGTCCTCGGGCTGCACAGGCACTGACTCATTCTCTCTTGATGAAGCAGTGAATGCTGTCAGACCCCCAGAGGGTCCTTATGCTGCATATACTCCCAGCCCTTACCTCTCTCTTGACAAGGGTGGGGTAACGTGCTGATTCACAGATCCTTCCCTAATCTCAGGGATGCCTGAGACTGGAGCCTTGGATCCCTTTTATTATTTTAGTTTTTTTTCTCTCTGTTGCAGTCATGGGACATAAAGGTTTCCTCCTCTTTGTCCCACTCCTCCTCTGAGAAATGCCTTAAATATCCCTAGATGCCAGGAAATACAGCCATGTAGTGGCTGCTTAGACCACAATATTTCATGGGAATTACCTAACTTCTGCCAGCAAATGGGCAAATTAAAAGAGCTACGTTATTCCCAAGCTTTTACCTAAGCTCTGAGCCCTCTCTTTCTGATTCTTTCTCTCATGCCCACATGTAACTTGAAACCTGAGGAATCTCTGACTCCAAAGAACTTCTGCCTTTCTGACCTCTGTTCTGCTCTCTGGTATCGGGTGGGCCACTCCTGCCCAACTCTGGCTCCCACTTTAACTCCTCTCACTCATTCTCGAGATGCCCTGAGAAGCACAGATGTGTCTGGAAGCAGGCTAGGATGCTTGCAAATGAGTTCATGATCAGAACTCACATTGGGATTACAAGTCCAGATGGCTATCTAGCCAGAGATCAGTTTGCAGCCTGCCTCCTGGCAGGTCTTCTGAAGGCTGTCTTCAAACCAGTAAACTATCGAAAGCTAAAAAATATAATTCAAGATACAAAATAAAATCTGTCTCATGTCTCCCAGAGCTTCCTGGCATCAGGACTAACATAAGCATCTGGAGAGGAGGCCGCTGTCCCCACAGGTAGAAGTATTAGCTGTGGCATTTAGGAGGTACCATGGGAGAGATAACAAAGCCCATAAACTGAACTGCCAAGAGCTGGCACATGCTATCCAACTGGTGGTTGCCTGAAGGCTTCCGGTTCCCTGTTTTAAGTTAAATGCCCTCAGCAATTGATCACCTGTGTCTCCTGGATGCTAAACTAATAAAGGAAACAGGTGCTATAAAATCTGTCTCAGATAAGGTGTATCTCAGGTAAAAATTAAAAGCGTGTTTCAAATCTCTCTTTCTCTCTCTCTGTCTCTCTCTGTCTGTCTCTGTCTCTGTCTCTCTGTCTCTCTGTCTCTCTGTCTCTCTGTCTGTCTCTCTCTCTCTCTCTCTCCCTCTCTCTTTGTCTCTCTGTCTCTTTCTGTGTTTGTTGATGTGTGTGTTTGTTTAACGGTTTCCGTGTGTCCACACTCCCCTCCCAGNTCTCTCTCTCTCTCTCTCTCTCTCTCTCTCTCTCTCTCTCTCTCTCTCTCATTAACACTAACCAATATAGCAAAGTAATAAACATTGTAACATCATGGCCACAAGCTTAAGATTTTAAATTTCCCATGGCTGCTTCTTAATATGTTTGGGAATTCTTGCCAGCTCCAGAATCACCAGAATCCATCTGGACAGGATGGATCTGCCTCAAATAAGTATAAACCAAACTTTCCTCATCCTGAGACCCCCTCCCTCACCATGGGGCCCCCTAAAATAATTTTTTAAGCTTTCTGTCTCACCAGCACTCTTTCTGACACAAGGAGCCACAGAAGTCCCAAGCTGAAAAAGATGATGGATGTCTCCAGAGCAGCAGACTGGCTACCCCCAAATCCCCCTTTCCTACCCCCAAGAGTTAACCAATGCCCACCAAGTCAGCTGGAAGCAGTTTTCAGAGACACAGCGCCCCCATTCCTGTTCACCTGCCTGTTTTTTAATAAGCAAAGAGTCTGGAATGTTGGAATTCCTGGCCACTCCCCCAGCTACATGACTGCACATGTGCAGTTCAGTAGTCAACCAATATATCCGTGTGCTGTGTTATCATGCAATCTATGCACATGTGTGATGTAGCTCTGTAAGCCCACATTCACATGTGCAGGGGAATCCTTAAAAAGCAGGTCACAGTCTCCTCCCCTCTCTCTTCTCTCTTCCCCCTCTCTCTGTACATGTCTTCCACAGGCCTGATCACATCCTGTCCTGTTCCTCTCTCCTCCTAATAAAACTCTGATAATGGGTTATGTTGTACCTTGTGGCATTTCTCGCACGGATAATAGTGCCATTTAATGAATAACCCATTATAGCATATAACATTATAACATAATAACACATAATGGCTTCTCCTAGGCCTGGGTGTTGCCTGCCAGTAAGCCTGTCACAGAAGCTGTCTGAGCCTCTAAGCTTGTCATGGCAGCTGTGAGGTCAAGCTGTTTTGGGGCCCCTCTACAGTACTTTCTCTGTCAAGAGAGCTCTTCAGAATTATGCATGTGCAAATTGGTTTTAAATTTTGGCCCTGCAGAGGCTAGGAAACACAGAGAGCAAAAAGGACCTTGAAAAGTATGTTGCATGGTCGCTTCCATCTTGCTGAGGTCACTAGCCATGATGGCTGCCATCCTCATGACTGCTTCCATTTTGGTAAGGTCAACAGCCATGTTGCTGGCTAACTGCAGCTACCAAAAAGTTTTGAACTGTGAACCCCCACTAAACACACACACACAGATGCACACACAGAGACACACAGGCATACACAGAGGCACACAAATTTTGAAATTAAAGTAAATGTACAATAAAGTAACAGAATAAATAAATTAAAAACAGACACAGAGAAAAACATTCTGGGAGTTACAGAAATAAAAGGAAGCATCAGGTGTGGTGGGGCACACCTTTAATCCTAGCAGAGGCAACTAGATCTCTGAGTGTTGGAATTCCTGGTGACTCCCCCAGCTAAGTGACTTCACATTCGCAGTTCGCACATGTGCAAAGGGAACTCCGCCTATTCCCCCTCACTCTTCCTCCTCTCTCTCTCTGTGTGTGCACATGCGCTCTGTCTCTCTCTGTCTCTGTCTCTGTCTCCCTCTCTCCTGTCCCCCAGACTTTTTAATAAAGCTCTGATACTGGGTTTTGCCCTGCCTCATGACCTTTTCTCACACGGTAACCACAGCACTGCAAAATACTAACATTTTGGTGCCGTGACAAGTCAGGCTCTCCTGGCAGCAGAACTCTCTATGCCTGCCTGGCACCCTATGCCAAAGTTTTGCTCTACCCACAATTGCCACTTTTTTCATTTGCCCAGCCGCTGAACCACTCTGCACACACACTGGTTGCACCAGGGGCGAGTTTTACCTTCTCAACCCCTTGCCACTTTCCATGACCGTAGTTTGAGTTATATTTCTTCTTGTCAGACCTGCTATGTCCTCAGGCTGCATCAGGCTGCATAGGGCCTACACATTTCACCGACTTGATGAAGTGGTAAATGCTGTAAGACTCCCGAGGAGTCATGCCTATGCCAGCTAAGGGGCCCCCATTTCTCTCTTGACGAAGCATTAAAATGGCCTGTGCCCATTTATAGAACCATTCTGCTTATCGTCAGGGACCTTGGTAGTGGGTCATTGCTTTTTTCTGTGCCTATTTATAGACCCATCCTCCTTGCATCTGGGACCTCATTGGAGGGTCATTGTATTTTTTTTTTCTTTTTACTTTATATACCTTGGCTTAGAGTACAGGACCTTGCCTTGGTTCATTGTGGGTTTTTTTATTTCTCTCTCTTAGCTGCAGTCATAGGACATAAGGCTTCTTTCTCCCACCCTTCCTCTGACAAATATGGCCACTTAATGGCTGCTTGGACCCTGGTATTTCACGGGAATTACCTAACTTCTACAGCGAACGGGAAAATACAAAGTTACCTTATCTCCAAGCTTTCTACCTAAGCACCTTTCTTAGTCTTTCTCTTCTGCCCATGTGTAAGCTAACCCTGGGAAATCTCTGACTCCAAAGAACTTCTGCCTATCTGACTTCCGCTCAGCTCTCTGGTATTTAAGTAGCAAAAAATGCCAGAGCTTTGTGCCTGCCCTGCCCCATGTGGGCCAAACTGGGCCTTGTCCAAAGTGCCACCAAGAGACACTGACTGCCCTTGTGCACCTCATGGCATGGGAGCATCAGACCAGAATCTCCTAGGCTTTGGCCATGGACTGACTCACAGGGAGCCTGAGATAGCCATTACAGCATGGGCCAATCCATCTCCTTCCCTTTGGATACTGGAGCCACTTACTCAAGTCCTGGAAGAGTCTTGGGGTCTACCTCTCCTCATTTCCCTATTGCCAAGAGAGTGAGACAGCCTTACTCACCTCACCAGACCCCACCACTTAACTGTATTTTCAGGGGTATCCCTCTCACCCACACATTTTCAGTTGTGCCATCCTGCCTTGTGCCCCTAGTAGAAAGACATTTTCTAGCCAAGATAGGAGCTTTATTTTGCTGCCCCCATGTGCCTTACTCCAGACCGGTCAGCAGGGCCTCTTCCCCTCCTCATACACAGTGTCTCTCAAGTTCCAGAGGACCAATTCCACAAGAGTGAGGTATCAACCCACAAGCTTTTCCTTTCTGGTTCTGTCTCCTAATTAACTTCTCAGTTGTTACAGGGTACACCATAGAGCTGAAGGACGAGAGCCATCAAGCATACATCCAGGCAGTAAGAAACAGTACCAGTGCAAAGGTATTCAGACCACAGACCAAAGAAGGTCTGGGCTGCTGCTTAATATGTTTGAAAATTTCTTTAAGCTCAAGAAACCAGCTTGAATTTATCAGGACAAAATGGATCTGCTTCAAAATTAAATATAACTGAAATTTTACTAATCCTTGGATGCCCTCCCTCACCCTGGGGACCCCTCCCCAAAGATAAAAACTTTTTTCTAAGCTTTTCTCTGTCTCACCAGCACCCTCTCAGACACAAGCAGCCAGACTCCCAAGCCAAGAAAGATGGACAACTCCAAAGCAACAGAGGACAACCCACCATCCCAGGACACCCTGGCTACTTCAGAAGCTCCCTTCCTTACCCCCCAAGAACTCCAACGCCCATCAAGTCAGCTGGAAGTAGTTCTTAGGAGACACAGCACCCCCACTTGTGTTCACCTGTCTTTTTTTATAATAAGCAAAGAGTCTAGAATGCTAGAATTCCTGGACACTCCCCGAGCTAAGTGACTTCACATTCACAATTTGCACCTGTGCAAAGGGAACTCTGCCTCTTCCCCCTCACTCTTCCTCCTCTCTCTCTCCATGTGTGCACATATGCTATCTCTCTCTCTGTCTCTGTCTCTGTCTCCCTCTCTCCTGTCCCCTCCCCCACTTTCTAATAAAGCTCTGATACTGGGTTTTGTCGTGCCTCGTGACCTTTTCTCGCACAGTAACTGCAGCACTGCAAAATACTAACACTGAGTACAAAGAAAAGAGTTCCAGGACAATAAGTTGTACACATTGAGAAACAAGGTCACAAATAAAATAATAATACACTAAAATATAAAAAGGCCTGAATGGTATGGAGCTGCCTGGGGCCCAGAGCTTAACCCTTTCCTCATAAATCAGATCCCCAGCACAGCTGTCCATTGCTTGTTTGATACCAAGTGAATTATATTTGTGTTTATGTCTATTTATTTATGTTATCATTTTTTGTTATGTTTTTTTGAGAGACAGAGTCTATCTGTGTCATCTTTGCTGTCCTGGAACTAGCTCTGCAGGCCAAACTGGCCTCCAGCTCATGGAGATCAGACTGCCTCTCCCTCCCAAGTACTGGGATTAAAATCATACATCACCATAATTTTACTCTGTGTGTGTGTGTGTGTGTGTGTGTGTGTGTGTGTGTGTGTGTATACTTATCTGTTTCGGTACAGGTATATGAACTCCAAAGTTGAGTTCAGTGATCATGAAAGACAGAGACAGGACACTGAGGGCTTTTTGGAAAACCAAAAACAGCAACAACAAAAACAAAACAAAACAAATCTTCCACATTTCTTTTCCTTTTTTTTCCTCCTCACCCCAGAGAGGAAGCTAAACCTTTATGAAGTTTTTCTTTTCATGTAGAGAGTACTCTCTCAATCAGGAGAGCCTCTTGACAATTCTGCACATGCAAATGCACATTTCACATGCAAATTGTTACTGAAAAGTTTTGAACTGTGACCCAACCCAATCACTACCACCACCACCACCACCACCACCACCACCACCACCACCACCACCACCACCCACTCTCCCACACACAGGAGAACACAGGCACACCCAAAGACACATAAAAAAAATTTTGAAATTAAACTAAATACACAATAAAGTAACAGAAACAATAAGAAATTAAAAACAGACAGAGAGAAAAAAATGTTCCTAGAGTTACAGAAATAAGAGGAAGCCCAGTGTGGTGGTGCATGCCTTTAATCCTTACATTCAGGAGACAGAGGTAGGTGCATAACTTTAATCCCAGTACTCAGGAAGCAGAGGCAGCTGATCTGGATCTCTGAGTTCAAATTTGGCCATGCACACAGAAAGGATTTCTGGACAGTAAGTTCTACACATTGAGAAACATGGTCTCAAATAAAATAAAATATAAAAGAGGCCTGAATTAGGGCTGGAGAGATGACTTAGTGGTTAAGAGCACTGACTGCTCTTCCAGAGGACCCAGGTTCAATTCCCAGCACCCACATGACAGCTCACAACTATCTGTCACTCCAGTTCCAGGAGACTGCACATAAAATAAAAATAAATCAATTTAAAAAAAAAGAGGCTTGATTGGCATGGAGCTCCCTGGAGCACAGGCCTTACTCCTTTCTGCTTAAGTCAGATGCCCCAAACAAAAAAAAAAATAGAAGAAATCAAAGAAAGCCAAGAAAAAGCAATTAAACAGATGAAAGAAAGAGTTCAAGATTTCAAAATTGAAATTGAGACAAAACAGAAGACACAAATTGAGGTAATGCTGGAAATAGAAAATCTGAGTAAATGAACAGGAACTACAGATGCAAGCATAACCAACAGAATGCAAGAGATGGAAGAAAGAATCTCTGACTTTGAAGACATATTAGAGTAAATAGATTCGTCAGTCAAAGAAAATACTAAAGTCAAAAAAGTCATAACACAAAATGTCCAGGAAATTTGGGACACCATGAAAAGACCAAACCTAAGAACAATAGGCATAGAAAAAGGAGAAGAAAACCAACTCAAAGGCACAGAAAACACATTTAACAAAATCATAGTAGAAAACTTTCCCAACCCAAAGAAGGAAATACCTATAAAGATACAAGAAGCTTGCAGAACACCAAATCGACTGAATCCAAAAAAAGTCNCCATGCTACATAATAATGAAACCACTAAATATACAGAATAAAGAAAAATATTAGGAGCTTCAAAGGAAAAGGTACAAATAACATATAAAGGCAGACCCATCAGAATAACACACGACTCCTCAATGGAGACTATGAAAGCTAGAAGGTCTTGGACAGACGCTATGCAGACACTAAGAGACCACAGGTGTCATCCAGACTATTATACCCAGCAAAACTCTCAATCGCCATAGATGTAGTAAACAACATATTCCATGATAACACTAGATTTAAACAATACCCATCCACAAATCCAGCCCTACAGAAAGCACTAGAAGGAAAAATCCAACCTAAGGAAATTAGACACACCCATGAAAACTCAGGCAATAGATAATTCCACACCAACAAATACCAAAGAAGGGAAACATAACACTACAACCAAAAAATAATAGGAATTAACAATCACTGATCATTAATATCCATCAATATCAATGGTCTCAACTCACTTATAAAAAGACACAGGCTAAGAGAATGGATATGAAAACAGGATCCATCCTTCTGCTGCCTAGAAGAAACATGCCTCAACTTCAAAGACAGACACTACCTCAGAGTAAAAGACTGGGAAAAGACTTGCCAATCAAATGGACTTAAGAAGCAAGCTGGTATAGCTATCTTAATATCTAATAAAGTAGACTTCAAACAAAAATCAATCAAAAGAGATTGGGAAGGACACTACATATTCATCACAGNAAAAATTCACAAAGATGAAGTCTCAATTCTGAATATCTATGCCCTCAATACAAGGGCACCCACATTTATAAAAGAAACGTTACTAAAGCTTAAATTGCACATCAAACCCCACACACTAGTAGTGGGAGATTTCAACATACCACTCTCACCAATGGAAAGAACTGCCAGACTGAAACTTAACAGAGAAATAAAGGAACTAACAGATGTTATGACTCAAATGGACTTAATAGATATCTATAAAACATTCCACCCAAAGACAAAAGAATATACCTTCTTCTTAGGACCCCATGGAACATTCTCTAAAATTGACCACATGCTTGGTCACAAAGCAAATATCAACAGATACAAAAACATTGGAATAAGCTCATGTATTTTATCAGACCACCATGGCTTAAGGTTAGATTTCAACAACAACAAAAATTATAGAAAGCTTACAAGCTCATGGAAACTGAATAATGCCCAAATCAATCACCAATAAGTCAAGGAAGAAATAAAGAAAGAAATCAAAGATTTCCTAGAATTCAATGAAAACAGAAGTACAACATACCCAAACTTATGGGACACTATGAAAGCAGTGCTAAGAGGAAAATTCATAGCACTAAATGCTCACATAAAGAAGTTGGAGAAATCTCACACTAGTGACTTAACAACACATCTGAAAGTGCTAGAACAAAAACAAGCAAACTTACCCAGGAGGAATAGACACCAAGAAATAATCTAATTGAGGACAGACATCAATGAAATAGAAACAAAGAGAACAATACAAAAAAAATCAATAAAACAAAGAGTTGGTTCTTTGAAAAAAATCAAAATAGACAAGCCCCTATCCAAATTAACCAAAAAGCAGAGAGAGAGCATCCAAATTAACAAAATCAGAAATGAAAAGGGAGACATAACAGACAATGAGGAAATCCAGAGAATCATCAGCACATATTTCAAAAACCTGTACTCCACAAAACTGGAAAATCTGAAAGACATGGATAATTTTATGGATAGATACCATATATAAAAGTTAAATCAAGGCCAGATAAACTATTCAAATAGACCAATAATGCCTAAGACAATAGAAAGTCATTAAAAGTCTCCCAACCAAAAAAATCCGAGGACCAGATGGTTTCAGCACAGAATTCTACCAGAGTTTCAAAGAAGAGCTAATTCCAATACTCTTCAAATTGTTACACACAATAGAAATAGAAGGAACATTACCAAACTCTTTTTATGGGGCTACAGTTACACTGATACCTAAACCACACAAAGATTCAACAAAGAAAGAGAATTATAGACCAATCTCCCTCATGAACATTGATGCAAAAATACTTGTGGTGATATTTTATCTGTCTTCCCTAATAAAATTTATCTGAGAGTCAGAGGAAAAACGGGGCTGCCAGCCACTAGTAGAAAAACAATAGCCATGCAAGTTAGCACACGCCCTTAATCCATTTGGTTCTCTGTGACTCCAAGGTCACATGGGGAACTAGCAGTAGGAG
>LZPO01067468.1:0-15827 GCA_001675575.1 Neotoma lepida
TCTCATTTGAAAACAAATCAATGTAATTTACTATATTCAGAATTACACTTATAAAAGAAAAGATGAAGCAATGATCTCAAGAAAGGCAATGAACCATTTAATAAATACAAGATTAAAATAAAGAAAAACATGTGGTTAAAGTGTTTGAATAAATTGAGAGTAAAAGGAAAGTTTCCAACCTGATAAAGAGTGGCTCCAGACAAAACATAAATAGTAAGTAAGTAAGTAAGTAAATAAATAAATAAATAAATAAATAAATAAATAGAAACACTTATAGCTGGCCACAGACCAAATGAGAAAATACTCCTCTGAAGATGAAAAAAATTTCTCTACTGAACCAATCAATGTGGTACTAGAGTTTCAAACCACATCAACAAAGAAATAAAAATTAATAAAAGCTACTTATATCAGAAGGAAATCAACATAAATTTTTAGTCCAAAAAAAACCTTTAATTTAGAAAATTCATATAGAATTTCCAAAATGTAATTCCAGAACAGATAAGTAACTTTGCTACAGTTGCAGAGCAAGAGATAAATATATAAAAAGTTGTATTTCATATTAAGTACCAAGAATTAGATATTGTAATACAGCAATATGTATTATAACAAATCACCTAATGAAGGTCTTATGTACAGAATGTGAACATTATAGATTTTGGCATAAGAAAACTACATTAAAAACAGGAAAATCCATATATTTTACACTTAGATGTGGTATATAAATATGTTAAATAATGCTTAACATTATTTTTCTCTAAGTAAATACAAGTTAAAACCACAGTAAGATGGAAAACATATGTGTCCAAATACCAAAACATTCAAAAGACAGAGGATTTGTGACAGATAGCAATCAGTAGTTGATTATGCATGAAAGGCATGGGGAAGATAGGACACGTGTTAATGAACACTAAGAAATGTTTAAGTGTAATGGATTTTCTTATTGTGTTGGTTGTAGTGATGGATTCATGGATGTCATATACATGAAGACTTATCAAAGTACACATTCTAAACAGAGTTGGTTTGGATTTAGATACATCTAGACGGATAGAGCTTATTCACATGGAGAGACTAAGAACTAATTATTTCACTAAGGTTGATAAAGTTTCTAATGTAGGAAAACATATTAATGTATATAATCATCTCCTTGTATCTCTGTGTTTATCCCTGATGCAGGGTTTCAGGTGTATGTACTTACATTAAAATTTTTAAATTTACNTACTGTAAACACTGACAGAATGAGTTCAGAGGAATTTTTTGACGTTGATAAAGAGTGACGTAATATCTAATGTTAATTTTATACATAAAAGCATTAAATACATTCATAGAAGAATACACATAAATATATTTATTTATATATTCCACTCAAATAAAGTAGAAAATCAATTGATGAAGGTAAACACATTTTAGAACACACGTATACAAATATCCATGTGTGGTGGCGCAAACGGAGGCAGAACTTTTTTCCCCCACCTCCCGGTCCTAAATAAATACACAAAAGCTTATATTAATTACAGAAATGCTTGGCAGATGGCTCAGGCTTATTAATAACCAGGTCTTACATTCAAATTAACCCATTTCTAATAATCTATGTATTACCATCTGGCTGTGGCTTTACCAGTCCTCTGGCATCTTGCTTCTTGGGAGACTTGTTCAAGTGTCCCCCACCTCAGCCCTTCTTCATTGGAGTCCTTGGTTTGATTGCACTACCTAACCTTATCCTGTCTCGCCATAGGCCCAAACAACTTTATTATCAGCCAATGAGAGCAATACACATTCACAGAATACAGAAGGATCATCCCACAGCATGGAGGCTTGAATAAAAATGGCCCCTACAGGCTCATAAATTTNAATGCTTAGTCATCAGGGAGTAGCACTACTAGACGATTAGGAAGTACGACACTTTTTAGAGGAAGTTTGTCACATGGCAGAGGGAGGAGGATGGGTGGCTTTGAGGTTTCAAAAGCCCAAGCTAGGACCAGTGTCTTTCTCTTCCTGAGGCCTACAGATCTAGATGTAGAAATCTCAACTATTTCTCTAGCATCAGGTCTGCCTATATGCTGCCATGATCCTCTCCATGATGATAATGGATTAAACCTCTGAAATTGTAATCAAGCCCTATTAATTAAATTAAATTAAATGCCTCCATTTATAATACTTGCCATAAGCACGGTGTCTTTTTGAAGCAATAGAACACTGACTAAAACACTATGTGACATAATTTCTTAGTTTTAAAGTATGTTTAAACATGGTAACTGCTTCACAAAACTACTGTGAAATCTAAATGAATTAATATTATGGTATGCAGTGAAAGCCACATGAAGGTTGAGTGCTCAGCTTGCTCGTAGTCNGAAGTGCACCTGTGTGCATCCTAGTAATTTGAACATGCCATCAGTAAATAGTGAAGCAATGTGTGGCTTCATCCAACGATGCTCTTTTTAAACATCAGTATCAACATCAACCTCTTAAATTTGATACTTTAATTTGGTATTCTAAATATCTCTAAGTATTCTGAAGAATATGTTCTTTATGAGAACCTTCTTTTATGAGTGTTGATTTTTTTCTATTCCTCATTTCATTTGACATTTGATGCTTTATTACCATTTGCATAAGTTTAAATCATAAGCAATTTTTTCCATAAATGAAACTGAACATAGCACTTAGATAGGTTGTATACAGTTGTCCAACTGTCCTTCATAGCACTTAGGTTGGTTGTGTATAGCTGTCCTTCATAGTACTTAGATAGGTTGCATACAGCTGTTCAGCTGTCCTTCATAGCACTAAGGTAGCTTGTGTATAGCTGTCTGGCTGTCCTCCTTTTCACTGTACTGCATGCTATTTATTCACAGTCAAGTGGAGGGGAGAAAATAAATAAGAGAAATAACTTTGTTATTTCAAAATGCTGTTCGATTACATTATTTGTTTTAATTGTCATTGCCTAGTGTTGGAAGAGGTCCTGTTAATAAAACATTTATTTGCAATCTCTAATCTACCAGGAATCAAACAAATCAACATCTAGAGCTACAAGTTAACACTTGAAAACTGAAATAGGTTTCTGTGATGTCAGTCTTATTATTTAGACAAAATTATGATGGACATCTTACTTAATAAGTCAACACCTCTGTCTTACTCACTAGGCATTTTCTCTTCCTCCCTCTGTCCTTCCCTTCCTCCCTCCCTCTCTCCTTCNCTCCATTCCTCTCCCCTTTTTCTCTCTCCTGTTTTCCTGTATCTTTTTTTCTCTGCCCTCGTACACATGCATGTGTGTTTGTATACACATACACTCATTGTGTAAACAGTACAATATACAGGCATACAAATATAAACACATATAGATATGTCTATGTACATTTTTTGGAAATAGAAAAGACCTGTCACTTTTTTATTGGCATGCAATCACTGTATGTAGTACTTGGTTTAATTGATAATTTCCTTCCAGTATATCACATGCTTTGACTACGTTGAGGTTTTCCTAGTCCTTCGGTNTAGTGTTCTATGCCCCTTTATTGTTCCCACTTGTCTCTTCCATTCCCCCAGTATCACTTCTACTTTCCTTCCGTATAAATCTAAACATGGTTTTTTATGTGTAACATCTTATGTTTGAATAGGAATTCTGACATTGTGTATGTACTTGTGTGCAACTGTATATATATATTTACATGCATGCTTACACATGCTGTAGTTTGATATTATATGTTCACTGAACTAGTAAATCTTTTTCATTTATTCTGTAGAAGCATGTTGCAGACTATATGCGCATGTTTTTTCACTGTAGGGAATTACAGAAGTTGAATTTGACTAGCCTTGTTCAAAGAGGTAAAAGAGGATTATTATATGTAGACTTTCTCGGTGCCAATAGTGCAAATGAACTTAAATTCTGCAGACCTAATGATTTTGTACATAAATTCTGTAGACCTAATGATTTTTAAAAACCATTTCCAAGGCTGTTTATATCCCATGTGGAAATCTAAATGGGATCTTACAGGAAGTGGATTAAAGAATTCAGCACTTGTCCAATATCGCTGGTCTCTGCTCTTTTAATTTCTCTTTACCTCAGAGTTCTCTTGCCTTTAATACATGCCTAGACTTAGTAGGCCAAATGTGGAGCTCTCTAGCTAATATTTTTTTCTACCTATTGTAAAAAGAAAATTTTCTTTAATGCTTACACAGTTATTTAAGTTTTCCCCCAGAATGCTGTGCATGGCAGTTTGCTTTGAAATAAATGATCCCTTTTCGTTTGGTTTTGTTTTGTTTCAAGGTAAACAATTTTCTGNAGTTCTATTGTGTAGTCAGGAGTCATCCTACTGCTTAGATGTAGAAAAGCTTTTTTTTTTAAGTCTCTGCTGTGAACAACTCAGTGTTTGATCACAAAAACTTCCTTTTCTTTCTTATTTTCCTTTGCCTTTTGTACTGGTCTTGGTCTGTTCTTGTATTCTATGACACATCAGGATATGACTATCTGGTACTACTCACGGTGGAATCAATTTGATTTTCACTAGAAAAAAACATCCTTTTTCACAGATGTCACATAAACATCTAAGAAAGAATGGATGATTAAATTGTTCTTGTCAGTAGTTAAACTTTCCTGACCATACACTTTCTTTGTGAAGTATTTCAGTTTTTCCCTTTTCACTTTAGAGGCTATAATCAGACTCAACCTATCCTTGTGGGTGCATGTGCTTTGGGCAGTTTTCATAGGAAGGATTTTTCAGTAGATCTCAATTTAGATTTATATATCAAAAATCATGTACATCATTTTAAGCCCTGAGATAGAGTCCCATTAAAATCTTCAATTTTAGTTTTGTTTCTGGCCATTGTATCAAATGTTGCGTTTTGTAAATGGCATTTCATTCCGCTGTTTAAAACATTTTCTTGACTGAACCAGAATCTACGTATACACTAAGGTTGGATGAAAGATTCGGCCAGAGAGTGAGTCTATTGGGAATTAACTGCTCCTCTGTTGAATGCTTAATTTAACTTACTTCACTCTTTCTGAAACTTAAAAGAAAAATAACATGGTCTTCTTTGAAAGGATTCAGGAATGGAAGATTGTGACCTACTCATATGACCGCAGCAAGAGGGTGCAGGCTGGAGGACCGAGAGTGAAAGCCAGTCTGGAATATAGGGGAATCAGTCTCAAAATAAAACAAAATCTGAACTAGAGATGGCTTAGTGGGTAAAGACACTTCTCTATCAAGCCCGATGATCACCTAAGCTCAGTCCCTAGNACACAAGTGAAAGGAGAAAACAGACTCTCGAAGTCATGCACTGACTTCCAGAAGTTCCGTGAGGCACAAACTCATGTGTATGTGCACAGGCACATACATAAATTAATAAACAAAAGTCATTAATAAAATAAAGACAAAACAAATTATCCAGGAGATTTCAGAAACAATTGGCATTCTCCAAATACAAGGCAGGGGAGAACTAGAAGCATGGAAAATGTTGTTTGCGATGAGAGAATAAAAGTTCAACACAGAGAAATTTTTTCATTATGATAAATGCTGAAAATATTTTAATTCATCTATACATAGGGATAGCCAAGAAAAGATTATTTTTCTGATTGATGATTAAACTCTTATGTACTTATACTTTAAAAATTATTTCATAGAATATAAAAATTAGATATATGTACATGTGCTCTGTAACTGGAAGTTTCTCTGGTCCTGCCTTGCCCAGCAGTCTGGATGAATCTCTCCCACCTGCAGTCCCAGAGCCACATATAAAATAATTACTCAGAGGCTTATATTAATTACAAACTATATGACCTGTGACTTAGGCTCACTACTAACTAGCTCTTACAACTTCACTCAACTCATTCCTATTAATCTATGTTTTGTCACATGGCTGTGGCATTACCAGTCTACTGGCATCTTGTTGTTCCTTCGGTGGCAGCTGACATCTCTTTTGACTCTGCCCTTCTTTGTCTCATGTTCTATTTGAATGTACCACCTAACTTTATAATGCCCTGCGATAGGCCAATGCAGCTTTGCTTATTATCCAATGGGAGCCACACATATTCACCGCATCCTGTCAAGCAGTCAAGGCAAGGGCACTTTTTTGCCCAGTGACTAACTTTTGCCACAAAGAAAGCAAAACTTCATAATNAGTTAGTTGTTTCAATGCCCATCATCCTCTTTGAAGTAATTGGTGCTGCCAGGAGCAGATGTGTCTTACTGTCCAGAAAAATCTAAGTTTTTAAAACATTTTAAATTCCATATTCTGTAGGTCTTTGAAGTGTTTGAAGATTATCAATCTAATTGAAATATATCTATANATACCTAGAAAACCTAACTAATGTGACTATAACTTTGATTATCATAGATGACTAATTATTAATCTGTATTTCTTAATTATATTTTACAATTTTAAATGATNTGCATAAACATAATACCTTAAACAAGAGTATAAATATACATACAGTATAACAAAATTAACTTTAAACTTGTATCAATAAACTAAAATCTATAGAAATGTAACATATTTCAAACAAGTTGTTGCTTTTTAAAAGTAGATTAAAAATATATCCTTTTATCCTATCATATCTATATCCTACATTTCTCAATCATATCTCCCTTTCTTCTTTTAGAAAGAGATTGCCTATTACCAATAGCAATTTATAACCAATCCCCCAAACAAAGACAAATATCCATAATCCATTTTTGGAGAACGTGGGCATAGTGTTCTAGGCTACTTCCTGCTGATTGAGGGTGCTTTTAATCTTATGGGGATCCTGAGAAAATTCAAGATAATGGTCAAGTCCTGGGAAGATCNGCTATAACCTTTGTTGATAGGTACTATCTGTCAAGGTTCAGGAGGTCTGGCTTGATCAAATCTGAGCCATCTTAACCTGGAACAAATCCACAGCCTCTTGCTTCCTGTGGAAACAAAAACAGAGCCTCCTTTCCAAACCAACATATCCTTAGACCCAAATTTTGAAGTCAAGATATCTTTGAAATACATATGTTGGTTTAACTCAGCAGCTCTTACAATCAGATGTCTCTCTCCAGTTAAAAATCCCAAAGACAACACAATCCAGACTCGGTGTAATTTCCATCTTTATGTGGCCTATTATATTTTTATATATTATTTTAATTTAATTTTAAGATTTTATTTTATTTTCATGACTATCTATATCCTTTCTCTTTTCTCTCTCAATCCTATGTATTTTTTACCTATATTGTAAAGCATTTAGAGGTCTATTCCATCTAAATCTGTCTTATTGTGTACCTATAAACTTTTTTTTGGCCATTGTTTAAACTGCACTATGACTAGGACTGAAGTGGCAGCCTTGGATGTTGGCTCCACCCTGCTTGAGTTTTCAACACAACAGAGGTACAGTTACCTCCAGCTCTGGGAGCCATGCTCACCACCAACTCTGGGAAACAGTGGGTCTATGCCTCCATCAAGCAGCTGGAAGCCTAGAAAATCTTTTTTGTTTTTTGTACTAGCAAATGTTAAACTTTCCTTGCATCTGAGTGATTGGAGATGCCTCTGTGCACCCTGGTGGGAATCTGCCATGCTGTAGCTCAAGCCTACATGCATGTCTGTATCATGGCTNACATGAGAGACACAACTAGGAAGCTGTTCTTGGCTCTGTTTTAGAACTCTTTTTTAAAGCTTTCACAGGTTTTAGGNGGAAATTCTTGCCTCATGTTGGGCNCCAGCTGTAACCAGAATTTTCTCTGGTCCTGCCAGCAGTNCTGACCACCATCTCTCCCACCTGCGGTCCCACAGCTGCTTATGAAATAATTACTCAGAGGCTTATATTAATTACAACTATATGGCCTATGNCTTNAGCTTCTTNCTAGCTAGCTCTTTCCTCATAAATTAACCCATTCCTATTAATCTATATGCTGCCACATGGCCGTGGCATTACCAGTCTGCTGGCATCTTGTTCCTTTGGTGGCAACTGGTGTCTTTTTTGACTCTGCCATTCCTCATCTTGTCTTCAGTNTGAATGTACCACCTAACCTTATCCTGCCCCGCCATAGGCNAGTGTAGCTTTATTTATTATTCAAAGGGAGCCACACATATTCACAGAATACAGAAAGATCTCTCACAGCAATGCACTGAGATTGCTCAGCAAAATATAATTGAATTTTAAAAATACAGTTTGAGTACTTAAATGTTAAATATTAGATGTTACCTTTTAAAAATTGAAAATTCAAAGAAAAAAAAGAAAAAAACTGAAAGGGGTATTACGTGAAAACAGGAAAATCAATCAAGTACAGATAAATGGCCCGAGACTTAGGATGGCCCAATTTATGTAATCTGTACTTAATGATGATTCAGGGGAAGTATTCATTCAGTAGAAATCACAGCTTGAGGTTTGAATTTTGAGGATTTCTGAACCAGTGGTATGAAGTACAAAGTTTTCTTGTTATTCAAGCAGCAGACTGCTGTGGATTCCAGTTAATCACACAGTCTTTCTGGTGTGCAGTGGACACATCAGTGCCCCATTGTTAACCTGTGGTATTCAATGGAGTTGTTGATTAAAAGAATTTTTATAGTATTTTCTTTTTTTTATTATTTTTTTCAAGACAGGGTTTCTCTGTGAAACAGTCCTGGCTGTCCTGGAAGTCACTCTGTAGAACAAGCTAACCTTGAACTCACAGAGATCTGCCTGCATCTGCCTCCCAAGTGCTGGGATTAAAGGCGTGCACTACTACCTCCCAGCTGTATTTTCAATTTACAATGGCTTTATCATGATATAACCAATCATAAGTTGAAGAACTCCTGTGGTTGTAAAACAGATGTATTATTTTCACTAATATGGAGGATAGAATTTAGAAACATGACACATGCATTTTATCACTCTCTGAATTTTCTTATTACATGATTCAATAGGATGAATTAAGACAGCACTCCATGTTTTAAAATCAGAGTAAAGATCATGAGAAGGAGACATTGAAGAGAACATATTTGATTATTAATAAGCTGATATTTTAAAGAACTTAAGCACTTACAATGAACATATATTGCTTAAGTGTTTGTGAAATATTTACTCTACTCTGTGTTATTTGATATGTTTTGATTTTTGATGCTGCANATCAAACCCATGGCCTCATGNATGCTAGNTAAACATGCCAACATTGTTCTGTATATTCAGTATTCTTTGTTAATGTTCTCCTTAAGCAAAGTAACCACTGGACTGGAGATGCAGCTGAGTGCTAGAGCGCTTGCCTAATATGTGAGAGGCAATACATTTAATATCACATTAATATCACATAAAAGAAAATGAATACTTAAATTATGATGAGAACTTCACATATATAACAGTTCACTTTAAATATGCATTTGATGCAAACCTACGAAACTGGTTTTTTGTTGAAGAAAACTTTCTACACTCACAACATAAATTCTGATTGTTGCCAAACCATGTTCATTTGTTTTGTTTTGTGCAGAGGTCTATAATATTCTTTTAGATAAATGCTTTCTGTTGAAACTGAAATTTTGCATCCCCTTTGTGAAAACTGCTTTGAAATAAAAATAAGTTAGACTTTTTCTTATGTGTTTTCTAGAACACATAAGAAATATAGGTCTTCGTAGCTTTCACTTGGAGTTTCTCACCAGTTCTTTTTGATGCCTTAACTGTTTTGGGTAGAAGTTTGGGAGGGAAATGTAATTCCTTATAAATCCATTTTTGTGCCTCTGTTATTTGTTTATACTTTCTCTCAAATACATATATATATATATATAATTATATACCATATGTAATTGTATATTGTGTATACTATATATATGTACATAATTATATATCTCTTTGCATTAGATAAGCTATTGGTACTGTTTTGTAAGCTATAAGAACACTATTGGTTATGTATGGGTTTTATATACGGGTTTATTAGCTGCAATTGACTATTCACTGATAGCTAATTTATAAAACTCATGTGAACCAAAACTACCCTTTCTTTGTAGTGTAATACTCAGATTCACCTTTCTCTCATTCTCTCTGTTTTTTCCCCAATTTTTGGTGTGTGTGCACGTATATGTGTGTGTGCACCTGTGTGTGTACCATATATATGTGTGTGTGTGTGTGTGTGTGTGTATGTGTAGGAAAATGCTTGTATCTCTTTAATTATGAAGATCATCCTGACCTTGAAATCATTATGTAACTCAAATTAGTTGCAAACTTTCCATTTTCCCATTTCACCTTCCCTAGTTCTGGAACTCCAGGTGTGTGCAGCTATATGTGCCTGGCTTAAATAAGCTTTTGTATCATAATATTAATAGATGAAACAGTTGAAATTTAAATCCACAATCATAAACTAAGAATTGCAAACACATAGACACAAAACAAACAAATAAACAAACAAACAAAAATCCTCACTTTGATCTAATCCTATAGAGGAAACAGAAGGACAATATCTGTCTTCACATATTCAGCCTCACCTTCTTCTACAAATATGATGCTGCTTTTGGTTCCATCATTTCAATCATTTTTTTTAATTTTTGAGATTAAAATATAATTACTACATTCCTCCCTTCCTTTTCCTCCCTTGAAGCACCCCTACAGCTCTTTTTCAAATTCATGGCCTCCTTTTTCATTAATCGTTATTGTATACACATATGTATTTGTATATACATATATATTCCTAAATATAACAAGTGCAGTCTGCATAATGTTACTTGTGTGTATGTTTTCGGGGCTGATTGTTTTGCACTAGATAACCCATTGGTTTGCTCTTCTTAAAGGACAACCACCTCTCCTATTCCAAGCTTTCCTCAGTTTCCTATACTTCTTTGTGTAGGATTGAGACCTTGTATTATACAGTTTGGCATGTTCAGTGTTGACATCCTTGTTCAGCTCATGTTTGGGCTGATGTCTAGTGTCTTGAGTTCTTTATCTATTTTGGAAATCAGCCCTCCATTAGACCAGGGTTGGTGAAGATCTTTTCTCATTCTCTAGACTGCCATTTTGTCCTATTGATAGTGTCACTTGCCTTATAGCTTTCTAGTTTTATGAAGTCTCATTTATTAATTGTCAATCTTAGTGCCTGTGCTATTGATGCTGTTTTCAGGAAGTTGTCTCCAGTGCCAATATATTTAAGGTTATTTCCCACTTTCTCTTCTAGCCAGTTCAGTATATCTGGATTTATGTTGAGGTCTTTGATGCACTTGGACTGGAGTTTTGTGCAGGGTGAAATGATTCAGAGATTCCATCTTAGACCTGCCAGAATGGCNAAGATATAAAACATAAGTCACAGCTCATGCTGGAGAGGCTGTGGAGCAATGAGAATGCTCCTCCATTGTTGGTGGGAATGCAAACTTGTACAGCCACTGTGGAAACCAATACGGTGGGTTCTCAGAAAATTGGGAATTGATCTATCTCAAGATCCAGTAATACATACACCCAAAGGATGCTCAGTCCTACCACAGGACTNAATTATGTTCATAGCAGCTTTATTTGTAATAGCCAGAACAAACTAGATGTCCCTTAACCGAAGAATGAATAAAGAAAATGTGGTACATTTACACAAAGGAGTCTTATTCAGCTGTTAAAAACAAAGATACCAGGAAATTTGAAGGCAAATAGATAGAACTAGAAAAATCACTATGAGAGAGGTAAACTAGACCCAGAAAGACAAATTTGTTTGGTTGCTAGCCCAATTATCATCATGTAGGCTTCATCTAGCAACTGATGGAAACAGAGGCAGAGACCCTCAGCCAAATATTAGGCTGAGCTCTGGGAATCCTGCTGAAGAGGGGGAGGAAGGATTGTATGAGCCCGGTGTACCAGGAACATCAGAAGAAAACCCACAGAATCAACTATCCTGAGCTCATAGGAGCTCACAGAGACTGAACTGGCAACCAGAGAACTTCCATGGGACTGACCTAGGCCCTCTATGTATGTATGTATGTATGTATATATACATACATGTCTCATATATATATATATATGAGACAGTTGTGTAGTTCTTATTGTGGGACTTTTAACAGTGGTAGCACGAGCTGTCTTTGACTCTTTTTTGCTAGCTTTTGGGATGCAATTCCTCATACTGGGTCATCCTACCCAGCCTTAATACAAGGGGAGGTATGTAGTCTTACTACAACTTGATATGCCATATTATGTTGATATCCATGGGATGCATGCCCTTTTCTGAATAGATTTGACTGGGGGAGGGGCACAAGTGTCGGGTTGCTGGAAGTAGATGAAGGAGGAGAAACTGTGGACCAGCTACAAAATAAATAAATAAATATATATAAATGAATAAATTTTTAAAAATGAAAAAAGGGTGGTGGTGCTGGGGAGATAGCTCAGTGAATAAGAGCAATTAACACTCTTGCAGAGGACATGAGCAAGTTTCCCTGTTTTGGTCAAAGGCTGTCTCTTATACACATCTAGATGTGTATAAGAGACAGGAACTGTGGTTCTGGGCTGGGGAGATAGCTCAGTGAATAAGAGTGCTTATGTAAAAATGTGAAGACTTGAGTTCAAGTCCAGAGCTGTCTCTTATACACATCTAGATGTGTATAAGAGACAGAGGAATAACAGTAGAAAAAAGTGATATTAAACTATTTTTTGTTACAGATAATCTGGTTTCTCCTTANGTACTCTGAGAGANTCAAATAAAATTATTTAATAATTTAGTTAAAAGATCAGTTTTAAAATGGTATAGGGAATTTAACATTCATGTTTAATAATATTGTAATTAATTGTGTGGGGGACTTTGTGAAGACTTATGTGTTCTATGTCATAGAAGTACTATGATATAATGAAAATGTCATTTTCACTTTAGAGATGAGAAAATTGAAGAACACAGAAAATATGTAACCTGTACAATGTCACAATGTTGGTAAGTGTCACAAAAGTTACACAAAAACTATATTAGCATTCCATCTTTCCTAAAAGCAAGGTTGAGTAGTTCAGAAAACTAGGTAAGAGATCATCTGAGGAATGGAAGATATCTCAAAGGTGGTGAGGAGATTTTAATGTAATACATGTGACATGAGGCAGAAGGTGAGATACAGAAGGGAATTGGTTAGATCGGGGTTGGTGGGAGAGGGAAGAAAAAGCTAAAGGATTAATTAGAACAATGTATATGGCATGTAAGTGTGTGAATGTCACAGTGAAATTCTTTCCTTTGTAGGGTGACTTAAGTTAATAAAAAAATAAACAAAGAAGCAGTAACAGGATGAAAATACACAAGGAGTCTGGCTTGTATAAACACACAATTAGACATTTTTATTTGATAGATGGCATTAATTACAATTTGGGGGAGGTTAAGGCAAGATGACGTGATGGATAATGGGGCTTGCTGTATAAACCCGACAACAGGAGTTTGATTCTTTGAATACATGTAAAGGCAAAAGGAGAGAATTGATCCTGCATAAATATATTCTCTGACCTCCAATAGCATCAATAAATACACACACACAAACACACACATACACAAATGATAAATGCAAAAATTAAAGAAGGTCAACAGAGACAAGGATTAGTAAACCAATTTGAGGACTGAATTCCTAGGGAATCTCCAAATGGTTTGTTCTCTTTTCTCATCATTGTCACCAGGAAATCTGTCAGAGAGACAATGGGCCAGCTTTGAACCAGAGATGCTTCTATGTTGGAGGTTTGGATGGAACAGCACAAAAAATCATTGATGAAATTCTCCTACATTGACTGAGGAGATGTGTCAGGGAAGGGTTAAGGAGGCATAGATTAAGTGTGCATTTCACTCTTGGACAATTTAGAGGGGCAAGAGGAAACTTAGGCTGCAGTGAGACTAAAGTCACTAACACAGTGATGAATGGATTGATTTGCTGCTGAGACCTGAATGCTTTCTCCACTCTCAAGATTACTTAAGGGCACACTGAAGAGTCTTATGTTGGTAACTTTCCACCTTGGACTCATTTTAAGTGGCTTTTACTCTTTCCATTTTGAATCAAACCAGAAAGATAACTCTAAATAGAAGTATACTCCACAAGCCTCAAGGATCCCAAATATTTTTTTTTCAGTGGTCAAACTAGGGACTTAAAAGTATTATACCTCCCCAGTATATCAGTCATGGCAGAGAAGCTGAAATTTTGTGAACTGAATTGAATTCATAAGTAAACACTTTCTAGTTTAGTTTCTACTGTTTTGTCAATATTTGGATGATTTTTAGTTTAGATCAGTTAGATATTGATTAGTCTTATGGTTACAAGTTTTTATAGAAATCTACAGAAAAACTTCTGAAATAAATAATTTCAGTAAACCAGAATTTCTCAACTTTGACACTGTGCATGTTTTGGGAAAGAAAAAAATTGCCTTCTTCATGGGGACTATCATGTGTACTGTAGTATAGTTACTTCAACATCGACTCAATTCTACTCATTTGCACCCTCAGAGCAATGGCAATCAAAAATATCTCCAATCACTGTTACATAAGTTGTTCCCATAAGATTATGACAGAGTTGCAAACTTCTCATGAACTAGTAATGTTACTACATTTTTTNAAGAGATAGTTACTCTGAACACAGGCTGTCCTCTAGCCTTTATTGAAACATTTCTCTTTAGACATATTTAGATGTATGGATACTTTATGCTCAAGTTGCCTTCAATCTTCAGTAAAGTAAAAGCTANAAATTTTACAGCCTAGAGCATTAAATAATGATACTATATTGTTTAGACATGTTGTAGACTACTTTCTATATTCATGCTAGTATAATCTTCAATGTTTACATGATAACAAAATCACCTAACATCATGTTTGAAAGATANTCAATTTTTAAGTGTCAAATGACTGCAATTTAAAATACTGAGTAAAACCACCATTGTAGATATATTTATTTTCAAGACAGGATATCATGCAGCCCAAGGTGCTCTTAAACTTTCTATTAGGCAGAGAACAATCTTGAACTCCAGATTGCCTTGCCTCTAACTCCCAAGTGCTGACACTACACACATGTAGCACCACATCCAGTTTNTGCAATGATGGAGATTGAACCAGGGCTTTTTTGCATGGTAGGCATGTACTCTGCCACTGAATTCTAGCATTTTAAGAAATGCTAAATTAAGTATCTAATAGTATAATTAATGAGGCAATTCCACTAGTTTATCTAGCAATCAAGAGAGGTTTATTTCTGAAATAACTTACAGCCAGCAAGGGTTCAGGTACAGATCCGGGAGAGAGAAGATGCAATCCAGCAGAGAACTCTAGCTTGGTCTCCAACCCCGCATCCAGAANCACATGCGACCCAGAAGAAGAAGGGGTAAGCACATAGGCCATGCCCAGGGGGAGGTCCTAGGCAGGTGTGGCAGTTACCTGCTGCCACTGTAGGGGCAGTTTTTCAAGGTAAAAGCCGGAACAGCTACCCACTACAAGTATCCAACGATTGTATTCAATAATGAGAAAAACCAACTAGGAAGTCATTCTTAGCCATGAATATACAATTAGAAAAATCTGCGATACTTTAAGAAAAAGTGTGGATTAAGAACTTNGGTGAGTGCTATAGGTTGTATATGAACTGTCTCACCAAGTCTTGTGTGATAANGCCTTAGTGTATAGGGAGTGGTCCCATTAAGAGATGGATCCTCTTCTAGGTGACTTAGGTCACTGGGGAAGTGTCCTTGTAATTAAAATATTATTGTATCCTTATTTATCAATAACATTATACTATTCCATTGTCCCAGAAATTGCACAAATTTACTCTAAAACCAAACATTGTATTCCAGCATTATGTAGGAAAGATGTGGACATCTGGGATGCACAAACAGTCCTTGATTTAACAACACCTGATTGATTCTCCTTCTGCTTTTAGCCTATAGACCTCAGTCGACTATATGTTTGGATTTGATACTTATCATAGTAAGACTTAATCAAATATATATATATATATATATA
>LZPO01067469.1:9711-21941 GCA_001675575.1 Neotoma lepida
GAAACAGTGAATCCTTGGTGTTATTTATAGAGCCTACCCTAGCACAGGTAAGAACTCATGAAAGCTGTGTCCCTGGAGTCCCTACACAGCTTGCAGGCAGCTTAAATGGTGGGGTGGCTGGAGAGTCCCTTACCCACCAGCACTCGTTACTACTTATATAACTTTGGGGAGAGGCCTTGCAAAATCTTGCAACTTTGGGGGCCTGTTAAATTGTATGAGCTTCTCTTCTTCTTCCAGGAGTGAATGTTTCAGTTTGAAGGAAATGGCTGTACCACATACTCATAGGCTGTATGGCTCTGGGCTTTATAAAATGGAGAACAACTCTACCTGTCTCAGAAGCCTACGAGCCCCTAAAGCTGCTTTACAAGTATCAGCTCATGTTACCATCATTGTTGTCAGCATGGTTAGCCTTTAATGGTACCTGCTATGCAATACTATATGATTTGATTTACTAATCATATGGAGATGATGGCTACATAATATCCTATACAATCATAAATTATGTTACTATTTTCTATTAAACAGCTACTGCTACCCACTGACTATTTCTACTTTATTTTCTAATGCATCATAATACATGACGTGGTAGGTCATGTTTCAGTTAGGCCTTATGTCTCTATATCATATNCTCATTTTATGGATGAAGAAACTGAAGTTTTGAGAGATTATCACTTTAAATAGTAGTGAGTAAGAAGAGGGTTAACATTTGCAGAGGAGTCTAGCTTGAGAGCATTTACTTCTAGCTATTATTCCTTTCTGACTTCTGGCATTGTATTACAGTACTAGATAGTGTCACCACAGCTGTATATACCAACATAAACAATTCTTCCTAGGCAGACCGTGTCCTCTTGTCTTCATCATTAGCATGTTTCTCTAGGGGAACAAGGAATGAAAATGGTTAATTGATTTCTTGAGAGCTCTGAGCCTGGCTGTATTTCTTACTCTCAGTTCCCCATAACAGTTGGTAGATGGCTGTCCTTAGTTCACAAGGAGAAATTGAATAATGTGTTAATTTAATTCTCGTTTTTTATTATTTGTATAACTGAGCATGAATTAGGCATTTAATAAATTTGTATTTATCTGTCTCTTTAGAAATGGTCTACACAAGCAGAGTTCCTTTCCCTTTTTCTCATTGAGAACAATTGTCCATGTACTGGAGTGGACATTTCAGCTTACTGTCTTTTACAAAATTTTTGTGCAATTTTCCATGAAGATACTTGAACTTTGTACTTTATTCTTATTAGTCTTTTATGTTATATAAGCCTATTATCTTGGTTAGATCTCTTATGTCACAAAACAAAAGGGGGCACTCATGTTTTCTTTCAGCATATCTATAGCTTTTTTAAAAAACTTTTAATTCTTTAAGTTTAGTGCGTTTTAAAGGTCGTCTTGATCATGGAACATGAACCCACTTTCCCCCAACTACATACCATGGATTATTAAAAAAAAAAACAAATGTTTTATACTTTAGAGAAGTAGTTCTTATAATTGGGAAGATATTTGTTTTAAAGAAAAAGAATCTTGTAGTCAGCCAAGAATTATACTATGTAATAATGATTGCTTGTGATAGTGGATATGTTTGTCTGTAGCCCTAAGCTAAGTATGTGTTAGCTCTTACTGATCTATGGAACTGCATAAAAATTACATATTAGATGAAAATCCAAAGTCATGATTAACATTTAAATCAATNATATTCATTGAATATGAATAAAGATGGTGTTTGTTAGACATGAGTTCATACTTGGTATGATTCTGATCCCAACTGCTCTGGAGGACTGTGTGTTGGTGCTCTGTGTTAACTCAGGTTCCATGCTCTCCATTATGTCCTGTTGCTTCCTGTTGGGGTGCAGATATCAAATTGATAAGTCCTTTTGTGTTTTTTTCACTTCACTCCAAAGCAATCTTACATACAAACAGAAAGACATGTATAGATAGATGCTCCTGGCTTATGATGGGGCTACAATCCTTTTAACCCCATCATAAGATGACAGTGTTATTATCAAAAATTAAAAGTGCACCTTCCAAGGGATCTGGCTGTAAAGCCTCTAAGGATACACCCCAAGCAGCGAACNTTAGCATACAGTAGAGATAGATGCACACCCATGTTGGTTGCTATACTCCCCATAGTGGCCACATGATGAAGTCGGCCTAGGTGCTCATCCAAAGGTGGACAGTTAGAGAAAATGGGATGTATTTACAGGTAGAGCTATATTTAGCCAAGAGGAAAAATGAGATCATGTCATTTGCAGGAAAATAGGTGGAACTAGAGATAATCAAGTTAAGTAAAATAATAAATGAAATAAGCCAGTATCACAAAGGCAAACATCACATATTCTTTTTTATATATGGAATCTAAGGTAGAAAAAGAGCATGAAAATGCTTGTTGTTCTACTAAGAATGTGGAAGGACAAAAGAANGATGGGCGCAAAGGGATGATAGAGAGGTCAGTATGGTAAACGTCCGTGGTGTGTCTCATGGGCTCACTATTGCTGGGATGGAAAACCATGACCAAAGCAACTTGGGGAGGAAAGGGTTTAATTTACTTATTCTTTCACACCTCTGTTCATCATCAAAGGGAATCAGGACAGACACTGAAGCAGGATGGGAATCTGGAGTCAGAAGCTGATGCAGAGGCCCTGGAGGGGTGTCATTTACTGGCTTGCTCCTCCGTCCTTGCTCAACCTGTTTTCTTATAAAATCCAGGACCTCCAGCCCAGGGATAGCACCACCTATCATGGCTTGGGCCCTCCCCATCAATCACTAATTTAGAAAATGCCCTACAGGCTGCATACAGTCGGATCTTATGGAGGCGTGTTCTCAATTGAGGCTCCTCTCTGATAACTCTAGCTTGTGTCAAGTTGACATAAAACTAGCCAGCACAGTATGCTTACGTGGAAATGTCTCAATGAAACTCCTTAATTTATGTGATTAATATATGCTAAGAAAGCAAACATACGTGGAAAATGTATTTAATTCCCTGAACCTACCTAATATCAGAGTGTGGCAACAGTGCACTGGAGTGGGAACTGTGACTTGCTGCCACCGCCCAGGATCATGAGGCGGTTTCAGGCCACTATCCTGAGAAAAGATCAACGTTCAATACATGGATTTTTACCAAACATGCATTTTTATACCACCGTAAGAGTTAAGAGACAAAAGCGTGAATCGTTGTAAGTGATTGTTGGCTAGAGAGCATTATTTACGTGAAGCAGAATAGATTCGATTAACTTTGGAGATAATTGCAGAAACGATTCCACAATATTATGAAAGAATAAGCAGTGGTTCCCATTTCCCACGGTGTTTCATCGTCACAAATCTTAAGGTCTGGGACTCAAACAAGGACAATGTCTAAATTGTCACTCATTTATAAACATTTTATATATACCTTAGAGATGACTCTATTTTTAAAAACTCTGATCTGAGGAGTCACAGAATTATGATTTAATTTCAGTACTGAATAATCAGTGATTTAAATTCTTTGGGCTTCAGTCCTAGTTTCANTATTTCTTTCAGTGCTGGGAATTGAACCCAGGGTGTTAAGCATACTAATAGTTTAGAATTTTTATGGCATATCTAAATAGAANCAATACTTCAAATACTTATGGTAAAGTAATTTTGTGTTTAAACTGAGTGTGCTTCTTGGAAGGGAAATGAATATGAGTGATACCTACATTTTCTTTAACTTAGTTCTTATTAGGGATAAAAGCCTGGAAGATGGGCTCTGAATGTTAGGAGATACTAAGATTGATAGTTTTGCAAATTGGTTTTAAGTATTTGAATTTATAACTATCATCGTGTTGCAAAATAACATTGATTTTGGAATGGCTTACTTCCTTTCGTAGTAATTCAAAACTATGACAGTTCTGGTTTTATAGTGAGCATAAAACCCAGTGAGGTAAGTTCAATGAGGTAAGGTTAGTGTTGGAAGTTTTATTAACAGAATTTTAAGTATTAACACATGACTTACAATTCCCATGTGTTTTCAGAAATTTTCTGGGACTGAACTGAACATTAAATTTTGAACTTTGGACTAGTCGCTTAAAACCATTTAATTTTAGTATAAGAAGTAGCCAAAACCTAAGTAAGAAAACAGTCTTTATGAAGAGTTGGCTGGCCTACTTACCCACGTACGATAGGAATTCTACATTGGTGATACAAAGCACTCGTGACCCAGCATTGCTGTCTTCAGTACAGGAGGTGATGGGAGGGACTCAGGTATAATTTTTTGACAGGTAGGTAAGGCAAATACATTTTTATAGTATGAGAATATAACTTGTGTTATTAATAAGCAGGTGAGTGTAACTTTTATAAGCATAGCGTGTGGTTGTATAATACTAAATATCCCCAAATTCTAGCTTCTTGAAATGATGTCATTTAAGAGAATAGATTATGAGAGAAATAGATTATGAGAGTGAATTACAAAGCACTCTCTATTATAGCCATTGTTTCTCTCTTTGCTGCCTACGTATTTTTAAATACAGTACAGGATTTTCCCACTTATCTCGTGCACAAACCTCTGGTGCTAGTGAAAAGCTACACATGATGGGATTATATGTCACTTTCCTTTCATACAGCATCAGTGCTGACTGCAGTGGCCAGGAGGAAGACATACCTCGCTGACATTACCTGGCAGGCCTGAAAGGCCTATCTGAAATGACCCAATCTCTTGTTTCCTGTGACTGTGAGAGGCATTACACCAAACNGCTGGAAGCCTTTGGGAAGAACGGGGCTTCTGTTGCTTTTCAGCTGGAGCTCTGTCCCTTCCTTACACATCTGCTGAACTTGGTCTCAGTGGCTTCATTTAAATAGATGTGGGGCTGTAAAACATGCAGAAGTTACCGTAATCAAGTGTTCTAGAGAAGCATTCCCATAATTCTTAGCCTGCTTCTCCTCTACACANGGGTTAGTCTCTGGCCAAGTTCTTCATGTCAGGAGTTAGAGGTCACNTAGCCCTTCATCTTTTGCGTATTTACAGCCATCACATATTGTAGGTGTCCAATCCTAACATCTTGATGGCTTTTCCATGTTCTTTCTAGACTGTTCCTGACCAGGCAGTCATTTCAGTGTCTTCTCTTATCTTCCATCCAGTACCTAAGGAATAATCTTTAATCTCTTCCTTCCTCTCTCCCCACATGCATAGACCTTCAGTTCTGCCATCTGTCTCCTGAGCATGTCCCCAAATGGACTGCATACACAGCCACTTTCTCCTTCCCTGACACGTCTCTCCTCCTGGGCAGCAGTCGCCCAGGTGGCCAGGGACACTGCTTACTTGTCCCTGGGCTCCATTTATGCTTCTGTAGTCTGTTTTCTGTACAACAGTCTTGAGGAAGTATTTGAAGAAAAAGTACTTCAGATTATCACAATCTTGGCCAGTGAACAAACTCTGTTAGGCTTTCTTAACATGTTGGTTTTGTTCAGAGGGGTGTTCTGTCCCTGCCTTGAACACTTCCTGCTACAGACCTGGAATCAAACATTTCTGCAATGGCATTTTCCTTTTGTGAGGAATGCCTTTTCCAGTCATCAGCTGGCAGTTCTTCCTGGAGGAGCTGAAGCCCACACTTGGGTGTGCCTTCCCTTCCAAGGCTTTGCCTTTGCAGAGTCCCCCCCACACACACACAGTTGGTGTGCCTTACTTTCTTCTGAGCCCTCATCTTTCTCCTAAGCCTTGTGCTCAAGCTTGTATTAAAATACATCTTGAAGGAAATTTCCAACTGTGCTTCACTGTTTAGGAAAACGTAGTCTGATGTGGGTGTTCATTGTGATTGAGATAACCAAGTTTTTTTTTTTAATGCACAAAATTAAAAAAATAATTTTTAAAAAGAAAACATATAAGTTTCTACTGATATTTACAATTTGAATGCAGTGTTACAAATCTTTATTTGACTTCTTAGATTTCATATGTTTTTCCCTCCACTTATCATGAAGTTTATTTTTATTAATGATGAAGACACAATACTTAGATGCTCTGCCCTCACCTGTATTCTCATAGCTATGTAGTTCAGTAAGCTATAGACATGAGTGCTGTGTTAAAAGGCCACATTTCTAATGTCTAGAATAATGGCTGACTCCAAAACATATCTTCCTGTTTGTTGATTGAACATAGAAAGGATACCAACAGAGGGGAGATGAAGAAGTCAGAGTCACAGCTGAGCGCTCAGTAAGACATAGATGTGGTCTCATCAGGAGAGCCAGTTTCTGTAGTATAACTGCCAAGGAATATTTTCTTTCTTAAAGGTAACTTTGATATAATTAAAGATTTGTATGAAAAATTTTAATAACAATGATTATTTTGAATTCTTCTCTCAACAAGACTGCAGTGAGATTTATGCCAATGAAATCACCAAACCAAACCAATGCACTCATAGGGGGTCGCTCAGTTCTCTTGTAGAGGTCAGTAGTTTCTGATGGTCACAGAAGGGAAGCCTGGAGGACCTGTCTCACTACTGACGTCGTTCCAATCAGTAGCCTTTCCAAGCACTCCTTGAGGTTTCTGTTCTGTCCTTCTGGAGCCGTGCATCAGCCTAAGTCAGTGTGGTGATATTTCCACAGCAGGGTTAGAGAACACTTGTTTGTTGCTGCACAGAAATATGACTGGAAACACTTAAATACAAAAGAGACCCAAATGCTAAATGAAGTTTGTTCCAAGGACAGGAACTTGGAGCCTTCCTAGAATCACAGACCTGTTCTTACAGTATGATAACCATAGGTCATACATGACTCTTGAGCTCCTGAGGCCTGGCTGGTCCTAACTNAGATATACANGAAGTTCAGAATAAGTGCTAGATTTAGAAGACAATCTGAGAAGTAAAATATCTCATATTTTTCTTATTGATTATCTGCTGAATAGTGATATAGATATAATGAGTTACATATGTTATTAAAAAATAATCTCACTGTTCTGTGTAATAATGTATCTCTTAGAAAATCTAAATTNCAGATGTGGCTTGTATCATCATATTGACTGTGGAAACATGGGCTTAAATTGTGTTCCTGGAGGAGTGGACATGCCTGCTCTAGCTGGTCTGTATACCCCACATACCACTCACCTCATCAAGGAAAATCACTCCTCACATCAGTTGTGTTAATAGACCAATTTTCAAATGTTCATCAGCTGCAGAGAATATCAAATGCTTTACGTAGCTAAGTCTGGATTGTGAGCTTTCAATTAAAGCCTATCATAAACTAATTAACTGCCCTAGAATATTTATTCCCAGTTGGGAAACACACGTATCCACCTACCCAGACACCTCCCAGCACCTACACACATATCATGCATTGTGTGCTGAAATAATCTAAAGTCAGTGTTGGACGATACACAATACCGTGGTCNAAGTAAGAGCACAGAACCTTCCCTGCTGGTTCTCTACTCTTCCTGAGGGCTGTTGATCATCCAGCTTTTATTGCATTCCTACAGTATATAAATCACTAGATTAGAGGCTGCAGAAAGCACAGTAATAAAATATAATCACAATAGCAAAAATTTATTGAGTGTTTCTGGGTGCCAGCACTGTGCTACGTTCCTTCCTTCTGTTATTATTTAATCCTCAGAACAACCGGATAAAGGAGGTAGTGTTACTGTCTTCATTTTGTACATCACACTTTATTCATGCATAAGGTCTATGGGTATGTTCATGGCCATTGCTATGAGTCGGTTGGAGAGGTATCTGCAATGCAGTCTGTTTGTGAAGAGCTGTTACTTATCTATCCATGGAACTCAACGCCATGGGCTTAAGGAGATCCTTCATTTTCACTCTCATTCTTTCTCGTTCCCAAGTCCATGATATCAACTCACATAGTCACCCTCAAGGATTCCGACTCAACTTCCTTTGAGCTTTGTCCTTATGACAAGCTCTTTTCATTTCCTTCCCGTTTCTTTTCACTATGGAGTAAAAAAAAGAGCTGAAATAGAATTTGAGGTCCTACGTGTAAAGGAGAAAAAGGACTTGTCATTTCTTCTGGGTTCACGGTAAGATGTAAAACGTCTAGTTATGATGTCTACATCTCATCAAATCCNGAAGTTATGGTAACTGTTGTTGAGTGGTTTAAGGCCTCACAGTCTTTATTCTAANGTGCTGGGACTGNGGGTTGGTGGAGGAGTCCCTGTCTCTCCCAGTCCCTTGAAGATCCAGGCTTTCAGAAGTTCTGGCATCTTGCAGCTCCGCCATCTACTAAACATAAGCCTCCAGGATTTTCTAAGGAACGGCAGAGTATTTGTACAGCACTAACAGGAAGTGGTATGCTACATTTGGGTTTACATCTCATGACTAAAATCCCAAACTTCATCTTTCTGCAAGGGGGCTCNAAATCCCAGTCTTTTTCACCATTCAGGAAGGAAAGGAGTTGGATGTGAATGAGATTGTTTGGTTACCACCACAGCAAGTTTGGGGTTTGAGGTTATTTTGGTGTCTGTGTCTCTGGAAGCTATGTATGTTATGTATCCTTCCAACTTCGAAGCTGTCTTCTCATTTGAATGATGGTGAGTTGAATCAAATTCAAATAGAGCCGTAACCCAAGTCTACTATTAGACAAAACAAACAAACAGAAGGACTTTGCATGTGGAGTAAACTATCTTGGGGGCCTTTGTGAGTGTTCTAGTTCATTCTCTTCTAAAGTTACTCTTTATGAAAGTGTGTTTGTTTTATTCCTGAAGAATAGTCAAGTAAGTCATAAGCAGCATTTAGTCTGTGACAATTTTCAAATGGTTCCTTTTCCATAAGTGTTTTCCTCTCAAGTGTTGCTGTCATTATAAGATTGACAAAAACCACTTGATTTTAAAAATGATTTCTGGCGCATCAAGTGGCACTTGGTGTTTTGTCAGAATCTTGAAAGTGTTTCTGAAGGCCACATAAAATATGGCAGAGAGGCCGGGGACAGTTTATTTAGAACTTTTAGAAGCATACCTCACTATTGTAACTGGTTATAATTCCTGGGTGCTGACATGAAGATTAATAATGCTTAACTCTGATTTTGGCAATTTTGGCAATTTCATTGCCACAGTCCTTTCTTTTCAAGTTATTACCTGGAACCTAAGTGATAACAAATGTTTTATTTTATACTGCCAGATAAAAAGTTAATTTTTCATGTGTTCCGTGTTTTTATGGACACACACATGGACGTGGACATACATACATGAACACACGGACACACACAACTGAATCAAAAGGAGGTGATCAGTTCTCCTAAAATGGAAAGCTGTTACTAGTTTAAACACTAGGTGACTAGGTCTCGTGTAGTTAACTGATATGGGAAAAATAGGAGTTCAACCATATGGGTCTTTGTGCATTGATTATATCATACAATTCTCATTTTCTTTTTTTTCCCTGGGAAATGATAGCACTCTTTGCTTTGCCAAGTATTATTATTGAGTCAACTGCCAAAGTTTAAGAGAGAGTGTCAAAGGCTCTTAAAATTATTTGGTGTTGAGTGAAGGGGCAAAGAAAGGTATTCCACATTCCCAAGCAGTTCAATTTTTATCTTTCTACCTGATGTTGGGCCATGACTTAGACAGGAAGCCTTTCCTAACATCTCTTTCTTTTTTTTTTAATTGATGCGCACTGTTGGCAGGTATCAGCATGTTTGTGAGGGCCCCTTTAGTCCACTCGTTGGTACCCATTTAAGAACTATACATTCTAGTTTTTCATAGACCATGCTTTTTCTTGCCTGCACTTCACTATCTTTCAACTTGTGTTCATCAGAAGGCCTGCACGCCTGCTTGTGGTTTTGCACCATCTGGAAGTTCAAGTTTGACTTTAGAAATGATGTCATACTTGCTTACTGCAAGCTGAGCTAATGTTGGTTGAGAATTGGATGCAGTTCAGGTCAGTATTTTATTTAAAAAAGTTTTTTTTTTTCCTTGATTCTAGGAGACTGTACAAAGCTTTTAAGATAGAGTGAAGGTGATTGAAGGGCATGATCCAAATTCCTTTGAAGTTAAGTTCATGCCTTATGGCTCATGGAAAATAAACTCCCAAACAGAAGACCTCAGCTGGCACAGGCATCTCCCTGCCATGTTGAGTTTGGGTGTAGTGAGTAGTATGTTGATCACAGCCATCCTTGCTCTCTGTTTCAGTCCAGGAAAAATATTCGCACAAAGGGGCTTGCTTTTAATCTCTTCTGGGCTCAGGATAGTTCAGCAGGGCATTGCCAGATTACAACCGGTGAGAAAGTGCCATAAGTGCTGTTCATATTACTCACGATTGTGAAGCTTCTCCTTCCAAATGCNTGCTGCCCACTCNGTTCTCAGCCTTGCATATTGGGATGTACCTATGGCACAGTTTTGATGGTGAACATTTCTNTTTGGTCCACATATAAAGCATCCTGCCTTGGTAGCTAAGATGTAGGCCTAAGCCAGCCATAGTCGAACATTTCTTCTCTGAATCTCACTGAGTGAGTCCATGTGAAAACACCTAGGATTGACGAAAACTGTTTCAAATGACAACTNTAATATGGAACACTATGTCCTGCTGGTTTTCAAGAAGCTGACCAAATAACCTTGCTTTGAACATGAAGTGAAAATCCTATTTTGTTACCAGACAAGAAACCCCAGAGAGAAGTAATTGCAGTGTTCTGGTTGGCAGATGAGGTTGACTTTAAATGTTGATGAGCCACTTCATAATCTGAGATGCTCAGNTAGAAGCCAAGGGTTTTCATTTAGGAAGGTTTGAGGATTGGAATCTCTCCTCCATCTTTTCTGCCAGGACCTGTATACTCAAGGCCAATGTGTAGGAAGAGGCATAGCTATCATATGTGAAGAATCTGTAATTCCCAATCTCTGGTCACAGAATGTCTACCCTCTCTAGTAGTGCAATCAGAACTGCCTCTGCCTCATGACTCCAAGCTCGTGACATCACTTCTCCATGGGAATTCCCAGCTCCATCCTCTTTTCTGGGGCAGAAACTATAAAAACCTTTGACATTTTAGAATACAACTTTGGTTCACACACACCATTTTTGGAATGGGTTAAACAAAAAAAGATTCTAGTCCAGTAATTTCCTTGTCTTTAACATTATCCTCTCCTGACACAGTCTATCCAAGGCAAAGGCCTGCCTTTTCTACCACGAGGTGTCAGGCATTGAGAGCCTATAAGCTATGGCTAGAGATTGGGGGAGGGAAGGGTTACTTGTCCTCATCTTCCCAGACCTGGGCCCAACATGTGTCCTTTCAGTGTTCCAAGTTNCTTCTTCACTGTGTCCTCATAATGCTCATGAGTCTTTTTATTCTGCATTATTATGGTATTCTTGAAGCCCACACTTTTTTTATTTTTAAGTCTATACTGTGCTATACAGGGGCAAAATTCTCAACACAAACTGGTAGGCACACAATAGTCTTCCCACTTGTTGCCCATCCGTTTTTCCCAAGACAATCACTTTCCACCCTTTTTGCCTGGTTATTTTAACATTTTTAGTTCTTGNTGGTTGATGTTGCTGCTGGCTGTTGATTTTCTGTTGTGGAGAGCAAGGGTCAGACATTCATTACCACAGAACCCCATCATCCATAAGTAACCTGTTGTCCCCCAACACCTTCATTCTCTTGGGAGGCTTATATGGTATTTTAGTTTCTAGACTTGGTTTTGCTGTTGTTTGGTCTCTTAGTCATGAAAGAGAATTGTATGTTTGCTAATTCTTAGTTGAATATTTATATTTTTCAATTTGATTGAAATTCCAAATTTAACAATATTGATATATAAATTATAAAACTATATCNTTTGGTGAGTTTTGATAATTCTCTACATTATGTATCTGCTCTCTTAATCAATATGTAGAGTAAAAGTTTCTTTCCTATGGTATCNTATACAAAACTTTCCAAACCAAAGGTAAAATGGGAATACACTAGTATGTCTACATCTCTTAATACTACTCCCATTTTCTCCTAAGTAGCCAAACTTACTGTCCTGTCTNCAGGAAACATGAAATGAAATGNTCATGCCCATGTCAAGCAATACATATTCACTCAGGACTTCTGCTCTCTACACATTCACTCAAGGCTTCCTCTGCACTGCCTTTTAATATTATTTCATTGGGAAATTGATTAATCTAAGCATTATGGAGTGATAGTGTGGTTGTTTGAATGAGAATGATCCCCACAGGCTCATATATTTGAGTGCTTGGTTCCCAGTTGATGAACTATGAGGAAGGATTAGGAGGTAGGTCCTTGTTGGGGGAGGTGTGTCTTTGCTGGAAGAGGTGTGTTGCTTGGCATAGGCTTTTGAAACCTCAAAAGCCCACACCAGG